>MU190589.1:876-41784 GCA_016904865.1 Pissodes strobi
ATATATATATATATATACATATATTATTTCGATTCTGAATAAAGTAGGTAATTATGTATCACTGTTAAAAGTAACTTTACTCCTGATGTATACTGGAAGCAACCAGTGCAAAATTTTGTATATAGAAACCATTTTCACTGTCAGATAAACTGTCGTGTACCCACTACAGCTCAGAAAGATACTCATACTCCCATCATGTGGCCTATGAAAGTGAGGTCTAAAGCTGCTATCCATCAAGTAAAGCAGGCTCGAGCAGTAAGTGAAATGAGGGTGATAAACAAGCATCCTCGTATTAATTGACAAGTGTTGACACTCTAGAAAAGAAGAATGGATTTTTTTGAGATCTTATTCTTGTATATAAAGTGGGCTTTAAATTGCTTGACCATGTCTTGCAATTTAATTTCTGTTACAAGATCAATTCTTGATTTTTACCTTGTAATTGATTGAATTTGGCTCCACAAATGATTACGCTTGTTTTGAATTGGTATAGCGTAATCATTTGTGGAGTCAAAGGCAATCAATTACAAGGTAAAAATGAATCCTCCACAACAATATAGAACATATCTACATCAATTCTTGAGTTGTAAATGTTTGTATTAATATTATCAAAATTCATCAAAGAATATTTACATTTAATAGTTAAAATCATTGCTTTAGGTTTATCTATATGTATTTAATTTTAATTAAGGAAGATCGTCTGGGCGTAAATCAAAAACCAACGCGGCAGCTCTGACCGCGCCGACCGACACGTGGCGTATTCGCGTATTACGAAATATCGGCAGTTGGATGAATAGATAGAATATTTAAAAAAAGTTGGACGGTCGCAGTAGAGTACGTAGGTACTCGTATGTATAAAAGAGTGGGTATAAAAAAAAAGCAAAAATGTCCTGTCATGATCTCATCAGAATAAACAACTTTTTTCCTATAAAGGTCTACTGAAAAATGATTCATTCTCGAGATACAGGGTGTTGAACATTAAAAAAAAACTGTAATGTGACACTTCCAACACTTTGAAAGTGACGGAAATGCCAACATTACATAATACATGGTTGAACGTAAAATATAAAAGAGCGCCAGATCCGCATTAAATAAAAAAGAGAACATTGATGATGGTTGCATAAAGACCAATCGTCTGGGTTTAAATTTAATCTGAGAAATAAAAAAAAATAAGTCTGAAAACATAAAGTTCCGAGATCTAGTACGGCGCAATTCGCATCTATACGAGATACAACCAAAGAAAATGTTACTAAGTAAACATTTTCTTTGATACAACGTAGTTTTTGAGATACCTGTAGCGTGCATTCTTATCCGGGACATCCTGTGATTCAAATTTAGATATTAAGCGAGCCGCTTATGACCCTTGTCATTTAAATGTTTCCTTTCATTTTTAACGTTTTCAAGCGTCTCTCTATGTCTCTAGATTTAACCTTAAATTTAATCAAAAAATACAAGTATACGAAAAATTATTTTGTTCTTGTACAGGGTTATCCAACAAGGACTAAACAAGGCGATTTTTTGACTTTCCCTGTACTTTTATAAAAAAAAAACTGAAATAGCCATCTTATGTAATTTTCTCACGCGAATTCGGATATGTTCAGCAAAAAACAATTGAACATCAAATAAAAGTGCTAGGGGTCACTTTGATATTTTTTTAAATGGGATGCCATATTTTTAATGTGCTTATCCGATTTTTCATAAAAATTTTGATCTAAAATGGTTTTTTAAATCAAAAACGCCTTTTTTCTTCAGTTTTAAATTCGGAAAATGTTCGTCTACCGTACGATTAATACCTGATAGATGGATACCCGTTTCACCTGTTCAACCTTTAACCTGTTTTAAAGCGGCCGTCAGTCAGACCAAATAATCAACTTTCAAATTTCTATACTATATTTTTCACGAATTAGTTACAAATAATGGTAGTTTTTTGCAAATCTATTAATGTTTACGAATAAAAACAGTATGACATGTTAGAAAAAACTATAAACTAACTTAAGGGTAAAGTTTCGTTTAGCGGAATTCCGTTAGGAAGAAATTTACTTTATTTTTGACATTATAATACCTCTCTCAACGCAGAACAATCCAAAATTTTCGCCGCAAATACATCAATCTCATTAAAAAAAAATTAAAAGAGAGGAAATCCATTAGAAAAAAAATTCTTGGCTTAGAGTAACTCTCTATAGTTGGGACCCAGAGGTGCTGAAATCCACCACCTCTATACAAGTCGCGAACATCCACCTAGAAAATATGAATTTTTATGTAAAATGACCTGCCGGAATCGAATTTTTTGTTCGCCCCTTGATCCGGAATTTTTTGTTGCCCCTTGAGAGTAATTGACAAATTTCCAAAAATCTTGAAAATTGTTGCAAAATTTTAATTTTTTGCATAAACTTCTCTATCTCCCTTATTTTAACTTCGATCGACATGAAATTTTAATATGGCCTTTGTCAAACATATCTTAAGACGGTTTTAACATAAAACATAATTAAGAATAATTAATGTGCTTTTGGTGATATTTTTTTTCAGTGGGACACCTAATATTTTACTCGATTACTAGACAAATTGCTCGATCGAGAAAACTTTTTTATTTTTAAAGATAGATGGATACTATAAGCGAGAAAGTTGTAGCCAAATAATAAAGGAAGTTTTTTTATTTGAAACTTTTTTCAAAAATCGTCTTATTTTTATGTTAATAATTATTGAAACCACGGCGCGCATAAAAGTTCACTTAATATCGGTGCGGTCGGGTGTGTGTAATGTATTGCAGAGGCAGCACGGGAATCCCTGTTTAGTAGGAGTTTACAGTTTACGTTTAGTCTTAGTTCACTTGATTCGACAATATAATAGTTGATGCTAGTATTTTTATAATAATTATGATAATAATCCTTCTTGTGTGTTTACAGTCCAAGACAAAATAAAAGACGTTAAAAAAGAGAGCATTCATTACTTGTTTCAAGCATGTAGAGAAAATTCCGATAAGCAATCCATAGCTCTTAAATATCATGATGACAAAAAGGAAGTGTTTTTATCACTAAATTCTGTTTATCACGCTAAGTGTAGACGAACTTATACAAGAAGTGCTTACAAAAAATCTGAAACGGAGGGCAATGCTTCCGAACCTAAAACTGGTGAACGATGTAGATCTTCTCATTCAGATGTTTGTATATTATGCAATAAGAGTCGTGACAGTAACGGTTTACGGAAACGTAAACAGATATTAACATTTAATAAGCAGAATGAGATCTGGAAAATGGCAAAAAAATTAACGACCAACAAATCTTGCACCGAATTCAAGAGTTTAGTGATAATTCAAGTTGCGAAGCAAGAAAGAGCCATAAAAATAAACTAGAAGTTAACAGAATCATAAAACAAAAAAATAATATTTTTCAATCAGACCTTAAGGAATTAGTTAATATTTATTCCGGATATATTAGCAATGTTTATAAAGCAGAAGAAATAGCAATAGCCGCCATAGTTAAGGCAAACAAGGAATACGCAGAAAAAATTGAAGGAGTAAAGTTAAATTTATTTAACTCAAAGGAAAAAGCAAAAAACAAACAGCTATTGTGGGTGAATTATATGAAAGTGAAGCAAAAATGTTAGGGAATCTACATTTTACTTGAGAACTTGAAGAGGAAACAAAAATTTGGATATTCGCTAACGAATGGACTTCTTATCCATCTTCACTTTTTGAAATGGATTCAGAAAACAATATTATTATGAGAAAGGGAAACAAATCTGAATTCTATAATTCTGTGTTAAAAGAATTAAAAGAATAACCTACTGAGCTGTCTTGCATGCCAATAGAAAAAAATGATACTCTTAACTCCGCATATATAATAGATATGATTGCACTTATTCAGAGATACCAGAACTTTAAATGCAGAAAATTTAGAGAATTATTTTTAAAATACATTTCATTAATATTAAAGCTGAAGCTCCAGAACTGTCGTCTCGTCGTATGTGTTGGTGATCGCTACAATTTTGAAGAAAGTTTAAAGAAAACAGAGAGATATAGAAGATCGAAAAATTGTCATTTTTTAACATAATATGAAATACGAGATAAAATTGATATACATGATTGGAAAAAAATTATATCAAATTCTAGTAACCAAATAACCCTCTTGACCTATTTAGCTAAAAAACTTATAAGAGAATTATACTATACCTGATCAAGTTGAAATTATATTAGCAGAAATGTCGAAAGATAACAAAAGAACAATAAAATGCACCAAAAAGGAATCGAATGTGGTTGATAGGTTGGCTTTTACAGGGCACGAGGAAGCTGGATACGAGAATATTTGCAATAATTTTTTTTTAAAACATTTGAAGGTATTTCTTATTAAAAGTGTGGACACAGATGTTTTCGTGTTATCTATGTTTTTTTCGGTAAGTATAAAGGTTGAAATTTAGATGGAAAATCCAAAGAAATTCATTTTCAGTTATTAAAAAACTTACAAACTTGCATCAACTGGATGTTAAAACATTAGCAGAGAATTTGTTAACACTTAACAGTCTGCTGCTTATCTGCTTGTGATTTGGCCAGCTTTCTGTTTAGAAAAGGCAAAAGAAGGGCCCTTTCAATAATAGTGTTATCTCGAGAAGCAAATGAGATGAATCTTCTATCATCTGGAACTAAAACTGCAAACGAAAACGAATATAAAATATCTGACCAATTATTGTCATCATGTAGACTATTTTTTAAACATCTTTATGGCCGTAAAGCCTTCAAATAAAATATGGATGAATTACGAGCCCATATGTTTCCAACTTGCAAAACGAATATCAGGTAAAAATTTGAAAGTCATTATATCTTTAATGATTTGAGTTTTAAAATTATATTTCAAAGTTATAAGTATAAGGTAAAACACAGAAATAATAAATCATTTCAATGTTTCTAGTACTCTTATTTTTATTACCTATATTATTTCCTATATACAGGGTGTTACAAATTCGATGCATTAGCATTGCTATCTCGGTAACTATAAGAGATAGAGTGCAGGTTAAATTGGGGCAAACTTGCGCAATTTAAAGGTGATTAACATGCAGTCGAGAAATTTAGAAAATTCCGTCTAGTTCCGGAGATATCCGTAAAAAATCGAAAATCAGCAATTTTATTTTTATTTTTTTCTGCCTTTGTTTGAAGACTTAAAGTTAAATAAATGTCACATTATTATTGCCACTTTTTCTCCTCTGCAAGATGGCTGCATCAAATTCTAAATCCGACGTCTCGCTTTAGGGCCCCCTTCATCAACTTCATTTTTTTAAATACGGACCTGGATTTTTTATCTAATTTTTTAAAAGCCTTTGATCTCCCAAAACCAACGATGTATCACACTTGTCCGATAGTGGTAACAAATGTTGTCATAAGTGAAATCGGGTCAAAAAAAGATCGCCCCATCTCTGTCTAACACATTATCTCTTATGGAAAAAATCTAGATTTGATGATTTATTGATAAGTGCGATACATCTTTGGTTTTAGGAGACTAAAGGCTTTTTAAAAATTAGATAAAAATTCCAGGTCCGTATTTAAAAAAATGAAGTTGATGAAGGGGGCCCAAAAGCGAAACGTCAGATTTAAAATTTCATACCGCCAACTCGTAGAGGAGAAAAAGTGGCAATAAGAATGTGATATTTATTTTACTTTATCCCTTCAAACAAAGGCAGGAAAAAATAAAAATAAAATAGCTGATTTTCGTTTTTTTACGGATATCTCCGGAAGTAGACGGAATTTCCTAAATTCCTCGACGGCATGTCAATCACCCTTAAATTGCGCAACTTTGCCTCAATTTAACCTACGCTCTATCTCTTATAGTTACCGAGATAGCAATGCTAACGCATCGAATTTGTGACACCCTGTATAGTAATAATGTTACGTGGACCTATACTTTTTCCAAATTTATTTTATCTGGTGCAGGCCGTGACTGATTGTTGCTTATATCAGATTATTGAGCATTAGTCTATTTAGAATTTTGTTTCGGGTGGGAGGAGGGAGGCTCCAGTCATAAAAAGGAAAGTGCCATTGACTATTATTGTTGTCAACAATCACTCATGACCTACTTTAGATAAAATAAGCTTGGAACAAATTATATTATCTGCAATAATTGTTGATTTTAGGGATTTGCCGCCGACCGAAGATCCGTTTATATTTCATATCAAGAGTGCCAGACGTTCTTAAAATTGTAAAATTTGGATATGGGCTCACGTGCAATTATATAATACCAACATTGACGACCAATGACGCCAAACCAAAATTTTTAAATACTATCTCCGTTTTGTTATTGCAAATTATTTAAATGTTCAGCAAAGTGCAAATGCCTAAAAGCAAATGTAAAATGTAACATAAGTTGTCTGTGTGAAGGAAAATGCGTTGAAAACTGAACAGCAAGTAGGTATATAGAAAATTGTGTGCATTATATTTCCAGCATTGTAGATACTACCCATCTACTACGTTACAATAATTATAAATAATAAAACATATTATTTTTACCAATCCCGTAATGCACAGTTTTTTTAAGTTTGTAACTGATATCATGCTTCTTTGCTGCACTTATAAATATGACAGTGACGCCTGGACTCTCTCCATCTCTTTCTCTCTCGCATAGCCCCTACACCCAACAACGATAATAGAAGTATATAGCGCGGCCTCGGGCGCGCGGTCTCTTTAAATTTTCTAGGACTTTAAATAATTACACAGAGAAAACTAAAAGCCGTACCAAAAAAAGTTTTTAATAAAAAAGTTTCTTTGGTTTGTCAGGAACACTTTTGTCGCTTATAGTACCTACCTAACTTGAACGATAAAAAAGTTTTCTCGATCGAGTATTTTACACTGCAAAATGATGATATTTTGTGTAAAGGGGAGCAAAAAAAGTTCTTAGGCCCATATGTCATTTTTTAAAATCTTCTAATATATGGTAACATCTTAAGAAGAGATTGAAAAATATCATATCAAAAATTCAGATCAATCGGACATCATTTAAGCAAGTTATACAGTAGTTTGCCAAAAATAATATTTTAGTCATATTTTTCTGCTTTTTCAAAAAAGTTTTGTTTTGACCTATTTCGCAATTCCGGATCGAAGGGCGAACAAAAAAATCGGATTCAGCATGTCATTTTGCATAGATTTTCATATTTTTTAGGTGGATGTTCGCGACATGTATAGAGCATCCTTAAAACGCTTCCTACGAGGTCTAAAGGTGCGTACAGACCTGACGAGCCGCGCGCGCGACACGCACGCGACACGCCGACCGCGCGCCTGCTACGCGAACGCGACGCGCACGGTTTTCTCGCGCGCCTGCTGTGAGCCATGTAGAGAGACGCACGCGCCACGCGACTAAGTTCTATTGCACTTCTTCACTGATTCTCGCGCGATTGCTACGGTCCTACTACTACCCGTCCACACTGCGCCTCGCTCTTTCTTTGATCTGCCGTCGAAAAACCGACAGCAGACGGGTAGCGACGCGCCTCGGACAGGCGGCGCTAGCGCCGCGCGCGCTCCCCGTCCACACCTAGGAATTTTGGACTGTCGCGTGCGTGTCGCGCGCGCGTCGCGTCAGGTCTGTACGCACCTTTAGATTCCCAACTACTACCTCTCTAACCCTAATTAACCAGAGTAAAAAGACAAGCGCGCTTTGTCTCTTCACCATCCCAAATTACCCCAAACTAACCAGAGTAAATAGACAAGCGCGCTACGCGCGCTTGTCTCTTCACTATCCCAAATTACCCCAAAGTAACCCAAAATTATCATATAAAAAAAATCTTGTTTTCTGGAAAACAAAACATTTGCGGAGAAAAGGAAAATTATTTTTGTGCTCGTATTCTTGTGTAGAATCATTCTATAGACGATATTTTTTGTAGCCGATTACCGCTATTCTAAACTACAAAAAAAAAATCATTAATTAGGCATTTTCGGATTAAACTAATAACACCGTTTTAATTAATAGGTTTTTCTGGACGGGCCTATGACAAAAAAAAAATAATGGGAAAATTATCCAAATATAGGTTTTAGCTAAATTCTCATATAAAAAAAATCTAGTTTTCTGGAAAACAAAACATTTGCGGAGAAAAGGAAAATTATTTTTGTGCTAGTATTCTTGTGTAGAATCATCCTATAGAACGATATTTTTTGTAACCGATTTCCGCTAAAAGAAACCTGAGTCTAACTTAATAACTTTAATCTCAATAATATAATTGTTCGATGTGTCATCCATTATTTTCAAAACACGACCGATGCCCCCTTTTCAGTCTCTCCAAGGAATCTTTTACAATATTTTGGTCCTGGTTAAGTCTATTAATTTCATTTATAATTTTTTGCTGAATATCCTCGAGACTTCTGTCCGGTCATTGATAAACTACATTTTTTAAATGACCCCATAAAAATTTATCCATTGGCGTGATATCGGGGCTATTTGGTGGCCAATGAATTGTTCCGTTACGGCCAATCCACTGATTGTAATGCTCATTTAAGTATGTTATCACTTCTCGAACTGCATGAGGCGGAGCACCATCCTGCTGCCAAATGATATTGTTGTAGACTTGCAATGGAAATCTTTCCAAGAAATCCGCGATATCGTTTTGAAGAAACTGGAGGTATCTTTGGCCTGTTAAAGAGCCACGATAAAATAGTGATCCAATGATTCGATTTTCTAACATCCCACACCAAACATTAAGTGAGCTCCTACCTATGAAACTTTATCATTTCATATCTATGAGGGTTAACTGCTGCC
This sequence comes from Pissodes strobi, assembly GCA_016904865.1. Classification (NCBI taxonomy): domain Eukaryota; kingdom Metazoa; phylum Arthropoda; class Insecta; order Coleoptera; family Curculionidae; genus Pissodes; species Pissodes strobi. The sequence continues at coordinate 9,600 of MU190589.1, forward strand.
CAGTATCTTGTATTTTTCCGATTGTATACCCCCGATGTTGTAAATGACGCTTCGTCAGTCCATAGAATTTTATTATATAAATTATAATCTTCGTCTGCAGCATTGAAGCAACAAACAAATCTTTTTGATGTTGTGTTAAGTATTGAACGGGCAGGATGCATTATGGTTTTAGACCACATTTGGCTTAAAGTTCTGTGAACTGTTCCATAGCTTACATTCTGGAGTCCTGGACCATACCTTACTTCTCTTACCGCTTGCGGAATAGAACTCTTCGGATTTATAGTAAAATATTGACCAATGGCTTGATTCCTTCTATTCTGTCTTTTCACATCCAACCGATATAAATGAAATGAGGGCTCTTATTTCTCAAGTGAAAAACAAAAAGGCATCGGGATGGGACTGTATATCTGTGCGAATATTTCAGGAGTTGAGCATTCCTGCTATGAATTCTCTGGTTGATGTAGTGAACGACTCGTTTTCAAAAGGGCACTTTCCCGAATTCCTAAAAAGGGCTGTAATTATTCCTTTGCACAAGGGTGGCGATGCCTCATGCCCCTCAAACTATAGGCCAATTTCTCTTCTTCCGACTCTGTCTAAAATTATAGAAAAACTAGTTAAGGTTAGAGTTCTCAGCTTCTTGAACAGGCACAGTGTACTGGATTCGAAGCAGTTTGGATTTCGGGAACACATGGGAACGGATGATGCTTTGTTTTCTTTTTTGGATCAGCTATACATGAGTTTGAATAGGGGTGAGGTTTCTGGAGCGGTATTTTGCGATTTGACTAAAGCTTTTGACTCGGTCAGTCATGAAATACTACTTCGGAAGCTGGAAATATATGGGTTTAGAGATGTATCTCTGAACTGGTTTAGGTCGTATCTTTCGGGAAGGGTACAGAGTGTGTCCTTTTCCGGCAATATTTCAGACATCAAAAATATAAATTGCGGAGTTCCGCAGGGGTCAGTGCTGGGGCCTCTGTTGTTTCTTTTATTCATTAATGACATTTGTTTAGTAAGAATTGTGGGCTATTTGACTCTGTTTGCCGACGATACAAGTGTGTTGTGGAATCATTCTGACCCTCAGGCATTGCAAAATGTCATTAATGATGATTTGCAAAGGATTAAGACTTGGTTTGATAGCAATTTGCTGTCGTTCAATGTATCTAAGACCAATGTACTTACCTTTAGATGTAACTTAACCGACGTTGTTCTTGAAAAAAGTAAATTAAATAATACCGAAAATCTAAAATTCCTTGGTATTAAGATGGACAAAAAACTTAATTTTGAAAGTCACATTAGTGGTCTATCAAAGAAATTGTCTTCAAATTGTTATGCATTAAGGGTAATTTCAAGAGAATTGGATCAAAGTGCAGTTAGAATGGCATATTTTGCCCTAATTGAGAGTAATTTAAGATATGGTCTTCCCTTTTGGGGTAGCTGCAGTGGTTATCTGTTTAAATCTTTGTTCGTACTACAAAAAAGGGCAATTCGAATTATGTATAATGTCGGATTAAGGGATTCATGCAGGCCTATATTTCTGCACAATAATATTATGACTTTGCCATGCCTGTTTATTCTTGACAGTGTGTGTCTGGTTTATAGAAAATATAGGCATCTTATTACACAGGGACAATATATTACTCGTCAAGCACAACGCATACCTTTACCCATACCCACAAATAGCCAAGTAAAGAGGTCATTCATTTATGATGCAAAAAAAATGTATAACCATTTGCCCTCACACATTCGAAATTTAAACAATTTTAAGAAGTTTCAATGTCAATGCAAAAAAATTTTGGTTGGTAGAGCATATTATTCTTTGGATGAATATTTTGATGATCAGTTTGCTTGACTGAGGTGACACTGGCTGTGGAATAAGCTTTTAAATATTGTAGGTGTGCGATTTTCTTGCTTTAATGTTATTTTAAAGATGTGGTGACTATATATTGGGTGTTTTGAAGTAAAGCAAGTAGCTACCTATTAATTTGTGTAATTTTAGCTTTTGTTTTTGTTTTTTATATCCAATTTTAATTTTAAGCCTAGTATATTGATTTAATATTAATTACAGCTTTGTCAATGAGATCTTATAATCTTTGGACAATAAAGCATGTTTTGACTTTGACTTTGACTTTGACTCATCTTTCTTGGCTTATCTTTCAATATCTTGCTTTCTTCAAATGGGATCTTAATTCTGGGAATTGTATCTACTGAAATATGTTTCTGGAAACTCTTAAAAATGTTATTTGTGTTTGTCGAGCATTCTCTCCACTTTTGTAATATAATTTTATTACACTTAGTCGTTCTTGTAAAGAATATTTCATTATTTGTAACTAATTCGTGGAAAATATAGTAGGTATAGAAATTTGAAAGTTGATTATTTGGTCTGACTGACGGCCGCTTTAGAGCAGGTTAAAAGTTGGACAGGTGAAACGGGTATCCATCTATCAGGTAGGTATTAATCATACGGTAGACGAACATTTTCCGAATTTAAAACTGAAGAAAAAAGGCGTTTTTGATTTAAAAATCCATCATTTTCGATCAAAATTTATATGAGAAATCGGATAAGCACTTTAAAAATATGGCATCCCATTTAAAAAAATATCAAAGTGACCCCTAGCGCTTTTATTTGATGTTCAATTGTTTTTTGCTGAACATATCCTAATTCGCGGGAGAAAATTACATAAGATGGCTATTTCAGTTTTTTTTTTATAAAAGTACAGGGGAAGTCAAAAAATCATTTATATTTATTATACAATGTGTCCAGAAACAACTTTGACATATTTGAGAAGATAGTTTTGCAGAGTAAAATATGAAACGCCATCTTAAAATGTAATTTTTTTTTCTGGAAATATTTAAGGCTATAATTAAATCTTTTTTAATGAAAACATTTTTTTTTACTTAGCATACTACCTATATAATTAATTCATTAATAGAAAGTTTCATATTTATTTAATGCTTGTCTTAAACTTAAAAAATATATAGGTAGTAGTAGCATGCAGCGCTTTCATATAAAATTCTGCACAAATTCGATTTCCATTAAAGTATGTAATTCATTTTGGATACAAACGCTGGAATATGTAACTGATGTAAGAAAATCCCAATCAACATGGTTATAAAAATTATTCAAATCCTTGAAGTTGGCTATATCAAAATGATAGTAGGTGGATATGGTATTGTTTTTCAGTTCGGGGACATTGCAAATATCAAAGTAACATTCAATCGCAGGATGGTAGGTGTCAGTATTATTTATTTATTTATTTATAACGTTCTTTATTGACATAAATATCAAAGGGCCATTGACCGAAGTCCTTCAGCCTTTTATATACAATTTTATATATTATTTACAATTGGATAAAAAAAAATAAAAGTGAAAAATAATTAATAAACATATTATAAAACTATTTACTGGATTTGATATTTTGAGTTTTGGTTGTGTAATATGTGATGATTTACTGTTGCAGATGTATGATCGACTCTTCTTCTGTTTGGAGGTATTTCTTTGTTGCATAGTGCATGCAGAACCTGTATATTAGATTCTTGGCTGGCAAATTTGGTACTCAAGTCTCTAAGTTTGGTTGATATTGGTTCTACTTTTGTCAACTCGTAGAGTAGTTGGTTAGATGGATTATATAACGGATTTTGTGGGTGACGCATCTTGGTAATGGTACGTAGAGTTGTTGTTTCAGCTAATTTTAGATGTTTAATTGCTGGTGGTTGACAGTTTAAGTAGATAGGGTGGCAGTATTCTAGAATGGGTCGACATATTGACTGGTATATATGGGCTGCAGTTTTCAGTGATATTCCCTGTTGTTTATAGGTAAGACTTCGAAAGTGTTTTCCTCTTGTTACGCATTTGGTTTTGATTGTTCTGGTGTGGTAGTTAAAATTAAGTTTTTGATCGATATTGATTCCCAAATATTTGGCTGATGGCTGAGGCTTTATGGCATGGTTATTGATAACAATGGTTGGAGCATTTGGTTTAATGTGGTGGTTGAAAATTAAGAACTGAGATTTTATGGGGTTAGGTTTCAATCGCCATTGGTTAAACCAGGTCATAGTTTTATCCATTAGAGGCTGCAGGGATTTTAACGTGGATGTGATGTTTGAATTGAGAGTAATAAGAGCAGTGTCGTCAGCAAATTGGAGAATATATGATTTGGAATCAAAAAACTTAAGAGTCATCTTGGCAATAGTTGTATATGTCGTGGCAGTAAATATTATAGAGAAGGGGGGATAGCGGGGAGCCCTGAGGTACCCCTGATAAGGCATAAAACATCCCGACAAGTTTTTATGGATTTTTATTTTAAGTTGTCAGGTAGTTATTGATTAATACTATCAGGTTGGGTGAACAATCAAGTGTACAAAGTTTAAGAAGCAATCCAGAGTGCCATACACTGTCGAATGCTTTGTTTATGTCCAAAAAAACTGCGGCACTTCGATGACCTGTAAGCGTTGCTGTTCGTACATTTGACGCCAGAATTGAAACTGGTAGAGTTGTGGAACGTCTTTGTTCGAATCCAAACTGATATATTGGAATGTGTTCTCCTAAATGTTGTTGTAGTCGTTCTTTTATAACGATTTCCAAGGTCTTGCCGAGCACTGGTAGCAGGCAGTATGCACGTGGCTGTTGCCGATGTCCGAAATAACCAAAATGGCGATGGCGGCGAGTCCGATGACTTTCAATTTCAACGTCAGCAAAGGCGGAAATTCACCAAACGCTTGGGAAATGCAGAAGTTTCTTCGGAAACTCAAGCCAACGGTTTTTCTGGAGGAGAAAGGAAAGTCTGGCTTTACATTAACCGTGTAAGCCCCCAGACAACAGATGTGATGGTCCAAGATTACGTCAGGAAAAAAGCAAACCTCACAAACGAAAAAGTGTGTGCCAAAGAACTTCCAAGTGAAAACGGTAAACTAAAACGTTTTGTTGTTACAGCACTTTTTCAACTTAAGGATGAGCTCTATGAACCAAATTTCTGGCCCCGTGGAGTTGGGATCAAAAGGTTCATATTCGCCAAGCATAAAGACTTCTTGCAGAATGCTGGGCATTTTTTATGAATAGGACCGCACCGTTAACCCCAAATGGCCCAAACCAGACCACAACCAACAAGGTAACAACAAACATTTTTTATATCAATATATGGTCCCTAAGGAACAAAATGGGAGCAATTGAAGCCTTTTTACAAGATAAAACAACAGGCTACTCAGCATTATGCTTTACTGAGCATTGCTTACTGCAAGAAGAGATGGAACAAGTCGGATTCCAGGATTTCAAATGCGGGGCCTATTTCTGCCGGAAACAGAGTAGGCATGGAGGAGCAGCTATACTGCCACAAAAGAATTTGGCAGTCAGACAAATTGAAGAGGTCAAGACACATTCCATGGAAGGACAGTGCGAGGCATGTGGATTGGAACTAATAGGTAGTAATCTAGTTTTAATCACTGTATATCGTCCGCCAAGTGGCAGTTTTAATGCATTTTTAGATATTTTAACAGAAATTTTAGAATTTATTCATAGAAAAAATAAGAGTGTTGTCATAACTGGCGATTTTAATATTCATTTTGAAAGGGATTATGTCGATAGAAATAGACTTCTATCTCATATAATTTTACTCAGCAGGTCTTGGAGAATACCCGATTGGGACACTGTATCGATAATATATTTGTTAATTTTGATAATCAAACCGCTAATGCATTCGTTTTTGACCCATATTTATCAGATCATTGTGCTATAGATTTCTGTGTTAGTTTTAATTGTGAAATTGGGAATAATGTTACCAAATATAAAAATGTTCTACATCGTTCTATAACTAGTCTGGGTACATTTCAGTTGTATAATATTCTCGAAGAGGTAGACTGGCAGTTTCTTGACTCGGAGATGTCAGTTGACATGGAGTGGGATAATTTTTTAAATATCATTGTCAATGCTTATAATCTAGTCTTTCCGGAAGTGCAAGGGAAGGTTAAGGCTCAGGTTGGCACCGGGTTGGGGTGGTTCGATGATGGGCTGAGGACCTTGAGGAGAGAGCTTCATGATTTGGAGCAACAGGGCAGAGAGTCGAACTGTCCCCTTCTCCGGGCTGAAATCAGACAAGAAAGACGACGATACAGACATGCCATTGCAACAGCTAAAAAAAGGGTAAATACCGAGTATATTAAAAATGCAGATAACCATTCAAGGGCGGCTTGGGGCGTCATTAATAGTAATAGAAAATCAAAAAGATCAGTAAGTCATGCCACTTCTCTTGACTCGAACTTTCTTAACAACTTCTTTGCGGACATTGCTGGTGAACTTGTGGGGGCTTTGCCTCAGTCTAACCTACCTTTTGAGGCTTATTTGGCACGGTCCCAACTGGTTAATCATCAAAATGTCTTCAGCTTCTCACAGGTCACTTTTAATGATGTAAGATGGGCAATAGAAAATCTTAAACGCAAACATAGCAAAGACATCTATAATTTAAATACTATTTTTCTTCAAACGTCAGTAAATCCATCATTACTCGACTGTGTAGGCGGCAGTGAAGTTTCGTTTTTCCTCCGCCGGAGCTTTACTTTTCACTTTTCCGCCGGCGGAGGTAAAAGTGTTGTCATATCAACATAGATACAATACAAACAAACATCAAAATAAGCGTCAACAACTCAAGAGTTATTAAACTAAAATTTGTGTTTAGGTATCACTCAATTTGTGACTGCATTTCTAAAAATCACTAATTTAGGAACAAATTGGTTATTATTTAATCGAACTTACTCAATAACTGCTTATCAATACGGAATTAAAACGCAATCGAAGACGTAATTTTTAAAAAATAATTATTGTTGACAGTGTCCACTGACAGCTTTATGTGACATTACTATAGCAGCAAACTGAGCCTATTCACCGACACCGCACCGGTCTAAGCCGCCTTGCGAACCCACTTATCTTTAATAATTATTATTATTACTATTAAAAAGAGACGTTTTTGCATTAATTTGTCGACATTTGAAGAAAAAACAGCATATTTTATTTGGAGGAAAAGTTACTTTTCATGGCTTGCTCTCTATTACCAGCCTCACTCCGTTCGGCTGTTAAACACGAGCGCGCCATGAAAAGTATTACTTTTCCTCCATATAAAATAATATACTATTTACTAAAAACTCTAAAAAATGTGCTAATTGGGCCGCTTACAAAGCTTTTTAATAAATGCATTAATACAGGAATTTATCCTTACTCTCTGAAGCTCAGCAGAACTGTTCCAATCTTTAAAACGGGTGATACAGACTCATCAAATAATTATAGGCCGATTTCTCTTATTCCCATATTTTCCAAGGTGTTCGAGTTTATTCTCTCAAGACAGCTGGGAGAATACTTTGAGTCAACGGGATTCCTGATAGACGAGCAATTTGGGTTCAGACATGGCAGATCAACAGTCATGGCAATAAATAGGGTATGTGAGGGCATAGTCGAGGGCTTTGAGAGGGGTGAACATGTGAGTTCAACCTTTTGTGATCTCTCCAAGGCCTTTGACTGTGTGTCGCACAATATCCTTATTGAAAAACTTCATTTTTATGGTGTATCTCCACTGGGATGTCAGTTGATTCGGAGTTACCTTGAGGACCGAAGACAGGTTACATGTTTTCAGGGGGAGGTTTCAGAGCAGCGGACAATGGCACATGGGGTTCCTCAGGGTTCTGTCATGGGCCCACTACTATTCCTGATATATGTCAATGACGTCACTACCGCCCTGCCCCATGGCTCTCTAACCTTATATGCTGATGATACTACTTTTTTAATACGTGCAAGAGGTTCAAATTGTTTGGTTGAGCGGGGGAATGAGAGCATGAATACTTTGAATGACTGGTTCACAGCAAATAAACTAAATCTCAACAGAAATAAAACTAAAAACATTATTTTTTCACTAAGGCCTCATGATGTTACATATTCAGACAATGAAGTGAATTTTCTAGGTGTCACACTTGATCCTAAACTGTATTTTGAGAGTCATGTAAGCATTTTATCAAAACGAATTTGCTCATCCATATTTGTTCTGAGGAGTTTGGTTGGGATGGTCGATGATGATGTCTGTCCACTCAGTGTGCACATATGGTTTACTTGCCTGGGGACATTCAGCCCATGCAGCAGGAATATTTGGCCTGCAGAGGAGGGCAGTTCGGGTCCTAGCCCATATAGGGTACAGAGAGAACGTTCAGCCCTATTTTAAGAGCTTTCAGATCCTCACATTGCCATCCCAGTTTATCTTCGAGTGCCTCAAGTATGCCTATCTCAATGCAGGCGCTTATGGACGCATTTCAGAAAATCACCACCATTTCACTAGAGCAAGAAATAACCTTAGAGTTGAGTTTCTTAGGCTTAACAAGTCCTGCAGTGCTACCTTGTATTTTGCGCCACTCTTTTTCAATAAATTGCCGACTGGTGTCAGGGAATTGCCAGAAAAACATTTCAAATCTGCAGTCAGAGACTATCTCTTAAAAAACGCCTTTTATGATACGAAGGATTTCTTAAACAGTGTTATTAATGAAACTGATTTTAACCAGATCCATTTTAATTGATGTAAAGACACTTTTAATTGTTGTTATTTGTCTTTTTAGGTTGGGTATTTTATTTTAATGTGTACAGTTGCTATTTCTTTGTGACATTTGTGTAAGGATTATAACCAATGTATCATTGTATAATCATGATGAAATAAATAAATAAATAAATAAATAAAATAAAAAGTGTAATTGGTCGAAAATTATTTACTTGGGTCAGTATTAATTAAAGAATCGGAGCACATCAAAACAGATGTCTCCTGAAATTCGTCAGGAAAACGAAGTCCAAAATTCGACCAAGACTCTGCCGCAGGAGAGGGCAAAATAGCAGGAACCAATATATCATCTTCGAAAGTCCATTGAATATTGGGAAGGTTAAAGTATCCGCACAAAATAAACTTATGATTATGATATTTGTTCCTCATAGATTCGCAGGTATGACAAAAGGCTTCATAACATTGAAGTGATGAGTTTGGGGGGATATATACACAGCAAATAATAAATTTAACCTGATTTGCACACAATTGAATCCAGACATCCTCATAGAAACTGCTAGCAGCTATAAGTACGGAAGACGAATTCAGTCTCCTATATGCCGCGATCAGGACTCCGCCGCCACGCTGACATTCGAGCAATTCGTAGTCTCTGTCTCTACGATAATCATGTAGGGATCTTTTTAAAAAATTTAATATCCTAAAGGTGCGTATCCACCAAGCCCGCAAAATCTTTGCGATTGTTTGCAAACTCAACGTTTGTTTGGTGGAGACGTTTATCACGCGCATTAGCAAACGTTTGCAATCATTTGGTCGTGTTCCGAGCGGTGTCGGTACATCAAGGGATTTGTTGTTTGTGTGTGGGTTTTGCTTTTTTGGGTACAGTTGTTTGCGAATAATTGGCTGGTGGAGACGGTTGTCAATAATAGAACTTCAAACAGTTGCAAATGTTTGCTCGCAATGATTTTTTGGTGGATACACACCTTAGTTGATTGTCGTCTGGCAACCCTGAGCGTCGTTCTTTGTTTACTTCCTGCATTCTGGAGGAATTTTTCATATTTTAAGAGCAAAATAATTGGTTACTTCAGTGAAAATAGTGAGGTGGTGGTTCACCCTATTAGAGACATTGAAGGAAGCTCTTTGGATTAAGTTTTTTATCAAATCTTTGGACTCAAACAGGTGTTAATAAGTGACGTCGACTGTGCGACGTTGCCTTATCTTTTTAAACTTCCTTGAGAACTTACCTGTAGAACATAATGGCTTCTTGTTATAAATGCAAGAAAAATTGTACCTTTAAGGATGAGAAGGAACAACTGTTTGGCTTCCCATGTGATGTTTGTAAGACAGTTGTATGCAGTACATGTGCAGGAATTGGTGCATCCGAGGTTCGTGTGCTAATTTTAAAGACCAGGTCCCTACTTCATTTCTGTCCAGACTGTATTGAATGTTATGTCAAAAATTTACCACAAATCAAACAAAAGTTAAATAGCATGGAAGAACAGCTAAAAAAGGTAAACAAATTCATGACGGATTCAACGACTGAACAGGGAGCGACTGCAGCAAGTATCAGGGAAATAGAGCAGAGTGTAAAAAATCACCAAGAAAAGCAAAATAATGAATATGAAGAGCTAAAATCTGAGGTAAACTCCCTCAAAAACAAATGTGCAGATGTACAGATGCCAGATGTCAGTAATAAAACACCACAACAAAGCACTCAACTTACAGAAATCATAGCAGATGGTATTAAAAGTAGTTTGAATCCCGCAATGGAACAATTTATCAACATAGCAAATGGGCAAAAAGTAGCCTTCTTGGGTGATATTCGTGCCACTATAAAACAAGGAAATGATGAGTTAATTAAATCTCTTGCAAATTATATACCCCAAAAGCAGTTCACTGAATACAAGGTATATAATAAGGATATTCATAAGGATATTGTAACGAACCGACAAGTGGAGCTCGCAGTGCTTGAAGCAACAACAAAGGCAACCATGAATAACTATATTGATCTAACTAGAGGCACCAAAGCGAGGGACACTGTTCAGCAAGGGCCATCTACATCTAAGCAATCGGTTACTGGTTCAAAAAAGACAGATTCCTTAATTATGGCTGCAGAAGAATGTAGAGTTTTTTATGTTGGCAACCTTAGCCTAGAATCAAGTAAGGAAAAGCTTAAGGCTTTTCTTGAAGAAAACAGAATACTAGTCATTGGATGTGAACAACTTGGAATGAAATCAGGAGTAGCTACTCGGTTGGCCTACAAGGTAACTGTAAGCTCTCATTATGAAACCAATATCCTTAACTCTAATTTATGGCCAGAAAATGTAACCGTTAAGCCATTCCAGCATACCTCAAGAAATTTTTATTCAAGACAAAATTTTCACCGACGAACCAGGAACTGGGCTCGACAGTAGGATCCATAGATGATGCTCAGCTACTTCTACTAAACTGCCAGGCTCTGAATACAGGAAAATGTGATCAGATACACAGTGATCTTCAAGGACTTCAAAATATGCTGTTCTTATGTTTTACAGAAACTTGGGCATGCGAGGACTTATTACAGACATTACTTATTAAAAATTTTGTGCTAGGTAGCTATTTTTGTAGACAAAACCATAGAGGTGGAGGTGTTGCAATATGGTTAAAAGAAAACAATGAATTTAATGCTTTAAAACTGGATAAATTCTGCCAGGAAAAGATTTTTGAGGTATGTGGAGTAACCTGCATAATAGGCAAAGATAAATATATTATTTTAACGTGCTATAGGTAGGTCTCCTTCAGCTAGTCTGCAAGGCTTTCTTTTTCAGATGCGTGATACATAGCAACATATATGTAAGGTAAATAGAAAAATTATTTTATGTGGTGATTTTAACTGCAATAGGGCCAGTGATAGCAATGAGTATAATGATTTAATAAATGTCTGCCATGAATTTGGGCTATGTAATATAATAAATAAACCAACAAGATCTACTGCCTCTACATCATCAATTATTGATCATATTTATTTAAATTTTGTCCATGGAAGTATAAACATAGTAGATAATATAGTAAGTGACCATAAATCAATTTATGTTGATTTGGGTATTGGGGTAATAGAAGAATGTAGTTCATATCATTGTAGAATATTTAATACCGAGTCAATAAGTGAATTTAAGATCGCATTAAGCAGGGAAAATTGGTCTCCCTTATAACTTATTGGGGATATTGATGGTGCATTCTCTTATTTCTTCACCATTTTCAAGCATTTCTTTGAACTTTACTTTCCATTAAAACAGTGTTATAAGAGGAATAATAAATCATGGGTCACAGCTCAAATTAAAGAATCAAGTACAAATTTAAGAAATTTATTCCATTTATCAAAATATAATAACATTCTAAAAGAACATTATACAGCAGCAAAAAAAGAACATAAGGAATTAATAGATCATACTAAAAAACAACATTACCAAAATAAGATTATAAATGCTAGTAATCCTATTTCGTGTGCTTGGAACATAATAAATATTTTATCTAGTAAAACAAAGAAAAAACAGAGTTCAATCACAATCCTTGATCAATCTGGTAACTATAACAATGACCCAACACGAGGGGCCAACCGCTGATGGTATTTTGGTGTACACTGGCTTGGTATTTTTGGAATTATTTCGGTATTTTTTGGTAATATTTGGTATTATCTGGTAATATTTGGTATTATCTGGTAATATTTGGTATTATATGGTAATATTTGGTATTATCTGGTAATATTTGGTATTATATGGTATTTTGTCTGGTATTATTGGTATTTTGAGTGGTATTTTATGGTATTTCTTGTACAATTATCTAATATGAGCATGCGCAATATCTATGCATAATTCACAAGGCACATGTCGCAACGTGGCAATGTCCTAAACAGTGTTGCCAAATGCCCGATAATTATCGGAATCTACCATAATTTTTGCTTGATCTTGATAATCGATAATTGCCCACTATCCAATGCTTAATCTACCATAATTTTTGAAAAGTAATATATACAAGAAGCTACATTCGGAAAAAAATTCCAATGGTAATAATAATAATTAGGTCTACTAAAACAGAGTTTTATCCACAATACCGAAATAGAATTTTTGCACTCGACGCGCGTTTCGCTAACCATGTTAGCATCATCAGGAGATGATTAAGGCAGTCTTATTGGTATTTTGAGTGGTATATAAGGCAGTCTTAATCATCTCCTGATGATGCTAACATGGTTAGCGAAACGCGCGTCGAGTGCAAAAATTCTGTTTTGATATTGTGGATAAAACTCTGTTTTAGTGCATGTTGCCGAAGGTTCCAAACCCTAACATAGTTATAATAATAATAATAATAATAAGCTCTTTATTTCCAACAGGCAAACGCCCAATTACAGGAAATTCACATACACAAATTAAGAGCAAGTAATTCACAAAAAGATGGTTATACAAAGAAAAATAATAAAATATAAAATAAATAATAGTTATAATTAAAATAAACTAAGACTAAATATAAGGAATGTAGAGGAACCTTGAGAGGAACGAAACCGATCAAGAACTTTACGAATAACGCAAAGTAAGTTAGGGAAACTAAAAAAAAAACAAAATAACCCAAAATAAGAAGTGGCAAAGAAGAAAGAAATTAAAACAAGGGAAATACAGATGAAAAATGAAGATGAAGAATGCGGAGATACAGTAAGCCCCGTTTCACACGAGTCCGACATCGGATATCCGACGTCGGATATCTGGTGTATTCAGCACGTTTCCGGCGTCCGACTGTCCGATAAATGTGTGAAAGCTTTCATTTAATGTTACGTACCTCGCGATCGGATATCCGTAAACTGGATGATTTTATCCGGCATGTGTGAAAAGGCACTTAAGGTGGGAAACCCGAGGAGAAACCAGACGCCTCACGCAGATGTTTCACGTTTCAGGACGTTAGACAAGCTGCTGGTATGTATATGAGAGGCGTTTGATACAAGATTGATATTTTTGCACATGTTGTGAATGGGGCACTGGTATTAGATCTCGCCAATTTCAGACTGAACGCGGGTTGTTGTCTAGCTGCTAAACGCTGTACATGAAATGTTATACTTTCCAAAAGAAAGGAACAATCGATCACATCATGGAGAAGCTTATAAAGGAATGTCAGCGATTGTGAGTATCTGCGCGCAGACAGCGACAATTTCCTGAATCTAGACAATAAAAGGTTATGATCAAACCCTCGGTCTGGGTAAATACCGTCCTCTCTGAACATAAGACACATGAGAAATCGCCTCTGCACAGCCTCCAACGAATCAATGTGGCAATCATACCACGGACACCATACAAGTGACCCATAATCCAGCCTTGGTCTAACGAAGGAGTAATAAAGCAGTTTGATAACAAAGATGTTGGTAAAATTTGTGCAGGATAATCTCGAATATTTTGGAGAAGTTACATGGAGATAGGACGATAATTCTCAATAACTATTGGATCGCCCTTCTTATGCATGGGACAGACTATTGCAACCTTCCAGGTTTCGGGAAGTATGCCCAGTTCCCGGATCAGATCAAAGATATGACACAGGGGCTCGCACAAAACGATGGAACAGTCTCTAACAATGAAGTGGGATGCCGTCTGGGCCAGGGGTGATCTTGTTTTAAAGTTATTTGCTTGCTACAACTATGTCATCAGTAGTTATTGGCGGAACGTCGATGCTATCGGAATACTGACTGCATTAACGGATCAATATTTGCAGGCTGGTGGGAATCTTTGTACACACTTTGAAAATAGTTGGAAAAAGCCGAAACGACACATTGGGGTCCGTGGTAAGAGTGATTAGTGTCTTTCACAGTGGCTGGAATGCGGGATTGAGCTATCTTGCTTTGAATAAAAGACCAGAAGTTTGATGGATCAGAAGTTATGCTTGTTTCGGCATGCCGGATATATTCCCTGTATCTTGTCGGAGCTCGATTTAATTAAGCTGCGCAAAGATTTGTATCTGGCGAGGTAAAATGGAGATTTAATGAGTTTTAAAGTCACGATAGGCCTTTTCTTTTTTGAATACATTGTCAATGAGTTGCTTGGTAAACCATGGAGGAAAGCGCCTACGCCAGGAAGGGCACAGGTAGCGAATATGATATTTAGAATCTCATAAAGACTCTGACATGAGTTACCGACATCTGTGCCATTGAGAACAGGCGACCAGTCAGTGTTCGACATTAGCTCATAATAACTATGAAATTGACTTTTCTGAAATTATGAAGGGGTAGATCATCATTGTTTACAGAAAAGTTGCCTATGTGAGGGAGGGCCGCTTGAACATTGATCAGTAAGGATGGATGATACGGATCTTCATTAACAAGTGGTACGTCGTGTTTTTGCAGGGAAGTAATAAAGTTGGCGAAAACTAGACCCCAACAGCGGTGGTTAATGTTAGGTGTATTATTATATTGGCGAAGGTTAAGTATTTCACTGAATCCAGTCAAAACTCTTAGCATTGGAAGGAAGGTTTGTAGTGTAAGAAGGAATATTGAAGTCTCCCAGAATTATTACATTTTTGCTCAACATTATATCTATTGACGAAAGAGGCCGCGTACATTCTGGTAACAGCATGTGACGTCATTGGGAGAAGCACAGAAGGAACTACTACCAAAAGTCAATATTTTATAAAAGTGCGCTTTGTGGAGCAAGAGCAACTGCTGCGGTGTATACAGTTTTTTGTTGCAAAATAGTGCACCAAGCTTCTGGGAGGCTGATTTTGCGATGTTAGCAACGTGGCCATGCCAGGACATATTGCTGTTGACCGAGACACCCAGCAGTCCGATTGACGAGGATGAAGGAATGGTCGATCCTGCCATAACGAAAAATAAACACGATTTTTCGTTTCGGTCTGCAGGTCGTTAATATAAATGAGGAACAGAGTTGGTGAAAGAATTGCGCCCTGAGGCACGCCCGCGTAATTAAATTATTTAGGTATTATTAGGTAATATTTGGTATTATTTGGTATTATATGTGCTATCCGCTATAAGGTCGGTCAGTTTTTGTGTTTGTTCCGCGTTTCACATTTGTTTTCAGTGGCTGTAGTAATCCAATTATTTTGAGTTTTTCACAGATTGAGTATTGTGGTGTATACAGCACTCTGTATCAACCTCCTGATTAACACATTTGTTTTCTTTGAATTAGTCCACTTTTAAAGGAGAACAATAGCAATAAAAATAAACATTATTTCTTTTTTTTTGCACCTGCCAGCAACAAACAAACAATCCTTATCTGGTTTTTATAATCCAGCTGAATAGAATAAATTTTAATTTATTCCATCTTAAATTATTTTTCGAATAGAGAGTTTTAGCGCGCATACCCGCTAAAATTTATTAATTTATTAACACTGCCAAAACTCGACATACGTACGTGACAGTGTTGCTGACAATATATAGTGTGTCTCTGAAATGGCTAAATGTGGTAAATGCGGTGCTGGCGAGACTGAAAGTTATGGGCTGGCCAAGTGCGATGACTGCGCAAGTTTATTATGTTATAAGTGTTCAGCCTTAACGGGATCGGAGCATAAGGCAGTTTCCTTAAAAAAGAGGACCCCGAATATTAAGTACTTTTGCTCTACCTGTTATGATGCAGCTAATGGCGATTTTCATTGCAATAGCGAACTTGAAGAAAAGTTATCACTGGTACTTCAAAATATTAGTGATATAAAGTCAACATGCATAAAAACACATAATAACGTTAAAGGCTTAGGAACAGCCAAAAGTGATAATAATGTGGAGTCATCTGCGAATCTAGATGGGGTAATAAAGTCACGTCTTGACAGTATGCACGCTGATCTTGTAGCAAATCTGCTAACTGAATCAAATAAGCAGAATGATGAGCTTGGCACATTTAAAAACGAAATCAGTACGGTGATTACATCAAGTTTGGAAAATATGACGGAACTTGTGAGCACAAAACTACAAAATCAGGCAGACAATATTAGAGCCACAAATGTTGAACTGGTGAATATTGTAACAGGATTAAATCAGCAAAACTCAGCACCGAATATGGAACAGAAACTCTATAATCAACTTTTTACCTCCATTACTCAAACTTTTAATCGTAGATTTGAGTT
Organism: Pissodes strobi; assembly: GCA_016904865.1. Lineage (NCBI taxonomy): Eukaryota > Metazoa > Arthropoda > Insecta > Coleoptera > Curculionidae > Pissodes > Pissodes strobi. The sequence continues at coordinate 26,198 of MU190589.1, forward strand.
TTTGGAAAAAGAAATCCTATTGCAGAAAAAGTCCTCACAAGGATTGACAGTTTTGCCGGATCCCCTGGCCTCTATTTCAGTAAGCAGCTCCAATCCATTGACCCTTAGATCAACTGCCAAAGAAAATAATGGTAGCCAAGCTCAAGACCAATCTTCTACTAGCAAGAACAGTCAAAGAACTTTAGACTCAAACTTTAAAATTAAAGCTGCTAGTGTTGAGCCAAAAGCTACTATATTTCTTAGTAAAATGGATAAAGCGACAACAACTAAAGACATAATTGATCATTTAAAAACCATCTTAGGTGCTAGTGAAAATCCTCAGGTTGAAGAACTCCCGACTCACTCAGACGAATTTAAAAGCTTTAAGATATCATCTAAGCTTGACAACCAAATATCTCTGCTTGACACGAAAAATTGGCCTTCTGAAGCCATAGTTCGAAAATTTGGCTTTTTTCGAAGTAGACAAAATACCTATCGAAGACCACCAACAAGGGGTCAATCAAATAAAAGGCAATGATGATGTTTTGTTAAATGACATGAGTCCTACACCAACAAATATTCTTCCTGAAGTATCTGATGAAAAAGAAAAGAAAAAAAAAGTAATTCTTATATATCAAAACGTCCGCGGTTTAAACACCAAGTTAAATGAGTTTTTTAATACAATAAGTGCTACTTCGGACGAATTTGACATTGCCGTCATATCAGAAACCTGGCTATCAAAGGAGGTGAGGTGTAGTGAGTTTTTTCCAAGCGAGTTTAGCGTCGTCCGTGCCGACAGAAAATATGAAGAAACGAAAAGAACAATGGGTGGTGGCGTGATGGTAGCTGTGAAAAACCATCTTGACATTAGGGAAGTGGATTTGGTTTTTGCACACCAAGATGTGGACATAGCTTGTGTCAAAGTTTATGTAACGCCTTATAAATGTATTTATGTTATTGGTGTGTACATCGTGCCCACCTGTTCTCTGAGCACTTACGAATTATTATTTTCTTTTCTTGAAAGTCTTCACTTTCTTTATGAGTCTAATTTTGTAATTCTAGGCGATTTTAATATTAGTAACTTAGTTGACAACTATGAAACTGGGGCTAGTGACTCTGTTATTATATCTTTTAATCAATTTTTACAGTTTTATGACTGTAATCAACTGAACAAAATAAAGAATACATATGCTCGAATTTTAGATGTAGTTATATCAAATGAAAACTGTTCAGTTGAAAAAAGTGATTTTTGTTTTGTTAAGGAAGACAAGTATCATCCTACCTTGCAGATTACTATGCCCCTTAATCATAAACCAAGATGCCATGAAATATCAACCCAACGAAACAGTTTCAACTTCAGAAAAGCCGATTTTATGGCTCTTTATGCATATTTAATGAATACAGATTGGCATTATCTAGAAGAACATACAAATGTTGATACTGCTGTGGAGTCTTTCTATAATAGGCTTAATGAAATTTTTGAGATATGCGTGCCTAAAACTAAAAAGAAAAAAAGATATCCTGTTTGGTTTAACAGTTCGATTATAAAAGATTTAAAACAAAAAGAAAAATTAAGATATAAATTTAAGCAAACAGGGAATTTAATTGTTAAGACTAATTTTTCTAGTTTACGATCAAAAATTAAAAGGGATATAGGTATAGCGCACAAAAACTATATAATAAAAATTCAAAGTGAAATTGGTGTTGATGTCAGGGCATTTTGGTCTTATATAAATAATAAAAGAGGTATTGTTCACATCCCAAGCAGAATGTCTTTTGAAGACAGAACTTTTAGTAAAGAAAGGGATATATGTAATGCATTTGCTCAATATTTCAATAGTGTGTATGAGAGTGATGACGAAAATATTGGTACATTTAATTCTCCCATTAACTATGCACAAATATCATTGAACCATGTTTCTGATGAGGATATCTTAGAAGCGGTAAAAAACATAAAAGTTAACAAAGCTATAGGTCCAGATAATCTACCGCCCTACCTTCTAAAAGGCTGTATAGATATTTTCAGATACCCTCTTCGAATTATTTTTAACTTAAGTTTAAAAACATCAACGTTTCCATCAGAATGGAAAAAAGTTAAAATATGTCCAATCCACAAAAAAGGGGATAAATCTATTATCACAAACTATCGACCCATAGCAATTTTGTCTGTTCCAGCTAAAATTTTTGAACACATCATTTACAAAAATATTTACTGCTCTGTTCAGAATATGGTGTCCATTCACCAGCATGGTTTTATGAGTAAAAGATCAACAACATCTAACCTAATTAATATAACTCAAGACATATCGGAAGCTTTAAATAAAAAAAGTCAATTAGACTCAATTTACACAGATTTCACTAAAGCTTTCGATGTGATCTCACATAAGATTTTGCTCTTAAAATTACAACATGAATTTGGATTTCATGAAAATTTCGCATTACTAATACTATCATACTTAAAAAACAGAGAGCAAAGAGTTGTTATTAAGGGACATTCTTCGCCGTCATTCTCACCCACCTCAGGTGTACCTCAAGGATCCAGCCTGGGCCCATTATTGTTTTTACTGTACATAAATAATATAACTTCTGTAATTGAGAATGCGACATATTTACTATACGCTGATGACCTTAAGATTTATCATCAAATAAATACAGTGGATGATTGCTTCAAATTGCAAATAGATATTGACAGTATAGTGAAATGGTCAAAAGAAAACAAACTTCATTTCAATATTTCTAAATGTGCTGTAATCACCTATTCACTTAAGAAGGAACCCATAAGGTTCAACTATTTAATGTGTGGGCATGAATTGACCAGGCTGATAGAGGTGAAAGATTTGGGAGTTACATTTGACTCACAATTTAATTTTAACTCCCATATAAATAATATAGTAAATAGAGCAATGCAAATGTATGGCTTCATAATAAGAAATACCAGAGAATTTTCTGAACCATATTGCATTAAACAGCTTTACATAGCTTTGGTTCGTAGTATTTTAGAATACAGTAGTGTGATTTGGAACCCAGGCTACCAGTGTTACAAGTATATGATTGAGCGGGTTCAAAATAAGATTGTCCGGGTCATGTATTATAAGGAAATTAAAACTTACGATCCGTTTGTTTCGGTTACCTGGCTATGTAAAAAGTATAATTTTCAAAGATTGGATGAGAGAAGGAAAATAATTGACTTAATTTATCTCTATAATATAATACAGGGTCGAACAGATAACTCAAATTTTTTAAGTAGAATTAATTTCACAATACCAACACATAACACTCGAAATTTATTAACTTTTTATCTGCCATTATTAGCGACTAACAACAGACAATTGAATTCACCTCTCTATAGGCTTTGTAATTCCTATAATGATCTACAAACTAAAGTAGACTTATTTTGTGAGTCTTATGGTTCCTTTAAAAGGAAACTGACTAATGTGTTTTTCTAGCTCTGGTGGAGTTTTCTTTCATTTTGTTTGGATGCTTTTCTTTAATTACTTAGTAGTTGTAAGGATGTGGGAAGGGAGATCTTTTTATTGGCAGAGGAACATCTCCCTTGTTAGATCTGTAGTGGTTGGGCTGTTTGATGTGGGCATGTATAATACTTAGTTTTGTATATGTAATCTATTATTGGAATATATTTTATATAGTACTTTGTAATTGGGTTGTTTACCATGTAAATGTAAACCTGTAAAGTGCTTAATAAATAAATAAATAAAAAAATAAATTATTAGGTGTTTTTTGGTATTATTTGGTATTATTTGGCAATGTTTACGATATTTGGTATTTTTTTTAGATAATATTGGTATTTTCTGGTATTTTTGGTATTTTGTTTTGGTATTTTTGGTATTATTTGTCAAATATGGTATTTTAGTGTACAAATTCTAGTCAGCGGTTAACCCCTCGACCCAACAAGTGTGGCAAATTCGTTTAATTTATTTTTTAGAAATGCAGCTCTTGATTTAACAAGTAAAATGGGAAATTTTTCACACAACAGAGAACAAACTTTGGTGGAGAACGTCAATTGAGTAAACTTTTACTGGTTCCTTTTTTGGAATATGAACTCTTTCATATGATAAAAAATAAGCTGAAGAATAAGAAATCATGTGGGCCTGATGAAGTGCCTAGTACCATTCTCGAGACCATTCTTCATCAAGTGCTATTTGAAATTACTTGTCCATTGACCTATTTAGTAAATTTATCCTTTTGTAATGGAAAGTTTCCCTCGATTTTAAAAACAGGAAAAATTGTACCTCTTCATAAAAAAGATAGTACACACTTAATGGAAAATTATAGACCTATAACCTTATGCTCATCTTTTTCAAAAATTTTCGAGTATTGCTTTCTTGATAGATTGTCCATGTATTTAATGGAGAATGAAATAATTGGCGCGCACCAACATGGTTTTTAAAGAAGTAAGTCCACTCATTCTGCCATACATGCTCTTTATGGGGATCTTGTGGAATTCATTGATGCAGCTGAGAGCCCTGCTGGAATCTTCTGTGATCTCAGCAGGGCTTTTGACTGTGTGGATCATAGCATCCTTTTGGAGAAATTACAGCATTATGGTATTAAAGGCAACAGCCTAAGCTGGGTTGAATCTTTTTAAAAAAATAGATACCAATATGTTACTATTCCCCATGCAAAATCTGGCTGTAGTACTATGATAAATTCTGGGTGTGAAACATGTATCATGGGTGTGCCCCAGGGCTCAATTTTGGGCCCTGTTCTTTATCTTTTATATACAAATGATCTGCAAAAAATACTCCCCGATGTTGCAATTACGTCTTATGCAGATGACACTTCTCTACTAATTTCCAGTGCCTCAGATATTGAATTACAAGTTAAAGCAAATACAGCAATAAATAAATAAATACAACTGCAATTATAATATTGTCTACACCTGACTTTTTACTACATTCTGGTCTCAATTCTGGCACTATACATTATTCGAGATAAAAATTAGATGATATAAATTTATCATTAAGATAAGCAATGATAAGAAAAAACACATGAAACATCCACTTAGTTTGTATAACTAAAGAAAGTTCTTTTAAATATGTAGGTATTGTTCAATTCCTTGATACTAAAAAGTTAAAAATACCATCAGAAGAATGTATGAAACATTAAATAAAATAGAAGATATTTATAACATTCTATAAATTATTTTATATTAAGTTGCAATTTGTAAGAATCATAGAAATGGCAATTTGAGATAATCTCTAACATATCCGGAAATCTCTTTAAAATAAGTATTTGCTACCTGTTGAAAAATGTGAGGAAATGCACACAATATTTTAGATATTGCAGGAAAATCAGTGCATCTTTAAAATGTGGGAACATTGCTGCAATTGCTGTTGCAGCAATTCTTAGGTACAATACATTTTTGGAGTGTACAAATAAATGGGTATTCTAGTTATGAATAGATATATAATTAAATTAGCCAAATTAAGTAATAAACAAGAACCAAAGCTAACCAAAATGAACCTTGTTCTTTTTTTATTAACCAGCTTTGTCAATGAGAAATCATTTTCTTCAGATAATAAAGCATATATTGATTGATTGATTGCTTTATACATAAATAAATGGGGGCTGGATTGGAAGGCAGTGTCATGTAACAAATACATATAAGCCCCCTCTTAGTAGGCTTAAATTACTTACCATCTTTCTCTGTTGAAATGTAATCTGTTGGGACAGCACTTCTCCGACACTTTTTGCAAACATCTTGTGCCCCATGGTAAATCACTGGACACAAAGCTCATTTTAAGCCTTCTTTTGATAAGCCGAAACTTTGCACACAGAAGAAATAGCATAAAACTTAAAAGTTGATATAAACACTGGTATAGGGTCTAACCTTGATCACAGTAAAAACAAGGATATACTAAAACTTCAACTTAAACCAGCTAAGAAAAGTTAACCAGTGACTAATGCTATTGTTTCTAACTCACATTTACGAACTGTCATTCCTTTGTTCTCCTGTTAGCAATGATAAAACCCCATTTCTCTTTTATTTTATAATCCAATTCTACACATCACAACAAATCGAAAAACACCTTCGATGTTCGTGACATATGACATATGGCATAATTCGTTCATTAGAACTATTATTGTGGCCTGTGGCCAAGAATCGTTAACTCTAGTAGGATTGTCGTATTGGCTAAATCTGCCCGCCAATGCAATACGAAAACTCTCACTGTTGCGACGTAAGCTGCAGTCCTTTATTGGCGCGTTTACTATGTAAATGCATGGAAAAGATGGGAATATTGCAGTGTTTTTATGGATTATGTATATCTAAAGTTCCAGAATTTGGCTTTGAGAGATACACACTTGTTATTTACATTAAATGTGCATATTAAATCACTTTAGTACTTATTAAATTATTTAATAATAAGCGTGTTTCGCTTATATTTTGGTATTTAGAAATGCAATCATTAAATCATTACTACACAAAAGCATAAATACAACCTAGTGTGTTTTGACAAACAAAGAAACATATTATCATACATTTGGCCGATGGTGTTTAAGTAAAACCTGTGTGCTTTATGGCATTGACCCAAGAATCGTAAATTAGAGTTTTTGATGTCTAAATATCTTACGCGGTGTTATGAGGGTAAATCTCGGCAAATGGGACGGAAATATGTAAACCGGTGTGACATCATACCCATGCGCATTGAGGAGCAAGCTAATCCAGGACGGCCGCGAATACAACGACTCAAGTGACGCTTCTAAAAAGCTAGTCGCTGTATTGGATTTTCATATCCATGATGCGATATTGGACATATGCTTACACATCAGTGTCTCGAGTACTAGCAGATTCGCTCAATTTTTTGATGTGCAAACATCATACGCGGCGGTATGAGGGTAAATCTCGGCAAATGGGACGGAAATTTGGAGACGGGAATGTGGGGACGGAATGTGTAAACCGATGTGACAATATAACCCGTGCGCATTGAGGAGCAGGCTAATCCAGGACGGCCGCCATTGCAGCGAATCAAATGGCGCTTCTAAAAAGCTGGCCGCTGCTGGGGCGGTATTAGGTTTTCATTATATTATATTCGCAGTATATTTGGATCCATAGCACAACTTATTTTTAATAGACAGTTGAATTTAAAATGAATTTTCGCTTCAAAATCCACGACAAATTCATCCGCCACGCCTATCGTCCTAAAAAGTCCGGAAATTTCGAATTTTTATACAATTTTGCCATTTAAAATCGGTTTTAAACGGATTTTAGACGATAAAAAAGCATATCTTAAATGAAACAAACTGACAAAAACATTTTTCAGATGCCCAGAAGTTTAAAACAATATTGAGTCATGGCCTTCTTCTAAAATTTGCAAAATTTATGACTTTCCCAAATCAAAGGATGCCGCTCCGCCCCAAGATATTAGGGTAGCTTAAAAACTCCCTGGCCAGTCGACAGTTAGTTGTTTCGTCCCATCTTGCCCTAAAGTCTTCATGGGTGATCTTTTTTATCATATGTATCGTCGTCGCGACAGGTGGGTTTGAAGGGCCGGCTCCGATAATGTTTGAACCGGCTGCCTTTCTAGCCAATTTGTCCGCTGATTTGTTACCTTCGCACTGTGCATGTCCTTTAACCCAGCACACAGAAATTCTGTTTTTGCGGGCAGCATCCTCCAGTGAATTATGGCATTCTAGTACTGACCTGGCTGTAAGTTTACAACTTTTCAAGGCCAGTAGTGCTTGTCTACTATCCGTGTAGATTTTAATAGTCTTGTTCTCAGTATTCCTGCGAACAATCTCTTTTGCGGCTATGGATATTGCAGCAAGTTCAGACTGAACTATGCTTGTGTGTCCCTCCATAGGCCATTTAAGTTCAATTCGCAAGCTTCGGGAGTAAATTCCACAGCCTGCTCCTTCCTTGGTTTTTGAGCCATCCACAAAAATGTTAACCGCACCTTCGGTTATAGCAAATGGTTTTATTTGTACATCATATAGTCTGTCGAAGACAAACTTGGGAGGTATGCTATCTGCACTTACCTGCAGTAGTGGCAGTCTTACGACTGCCCCTTCCCACAGGTGGCGTCTAGTCTCTCCACATTCTATGCTAGGTTGCACACCAACGACTTTGAGCCTTAGCAATGCAGTCAGAGCCACCTCCCTCAGATAAATATCTAGGGGAGGCAGGCACAACATTACTTCCATGGCTCTGGTTGGGGTTGTTCTCATAGCTCCCGTTACAGTTAGGCAGGCAGTTCTCTGTACCTGACTGAGCTTAAGCATTGCCGTTTTTTGTTGACTCTTGGGCCACCAAACTACGGCTCCATAGGCAATCATAGGTCTTATGATGGCAGTATAGATCCACATTACGACCCTGGGTTTCATCCCCCAGGTTTTACCCACGGTCCTGCGGCACTGTTCATAAGAGATGTATGCCTTCTTTAGTCTTCGTTCTAAGTGAAGATTCCAGGTTAATTTAGCATCGAAGGTGACCCCAAGGTATTTTACCTCAGATGCAAAATTTAGTTGTGTTTTTAGGAGGGTCGGAGGTCGCAGTGGCTCCATCCTCCTTTTTCTGGTGAAGAGTACCATCTCCGTCTTCCTGGGGTTTACAGACAGGGAGTGCTCCCTGCACCACTTTTCGACTAAGCGAAGGGCACTCTGCATCCGATTGCACAGAACTCCTTCAAACTTTCCGTTGAGCAGTATCGTAAGATCGTCTGCATATGCATTGGTGTAGAATCCATCTGAGTTGAGGCGATGCAAGAGGCTGTCGAGAACAAGGTTCCATAGCAGTGGCGACAGAACGCCTCCCTGTGGGCAGCCTCTGGCAACGATGCCTCTCACTACAGTATCTTCCACCTTTATTTGCACGCGTCTCTTCGAGAGCATGTTAAAAATCCAGCCACTGACAGCAGGAGGGACGCCCCTGTTTGTTAAGGCAGCATTGATTTTTCCAAAGGTGGTTTTATCAAACGCACCTTCAATATCAATAAATACACCTAAGGTGGACTCATTATTGTCCAGCGATCTCTCTATCCGGCTCACTGCTGAATGCAAGGCCGTGTCGGTCGATCTTCCCGTAGTGTACGCATGTTGGTTGGGATGCAGCGGTCGGTTGACCAATACGCAGTCCCTCAAATATCGCTCACACAGCCTCTCCAGAGTTTTTAGCACAAAGGATGTTAGGCTGATTGGTCGATAGGCTTTGGGGACAGTGTAATCCATCCTTCCTGCTTTTGGTATGAACACCACTCTTACTTCTCTCCATGCCTTCGGGATGTAGCGCAGCGCTAGGCATGCCCAGAACACCTTTACCAAGTGCGGCAGTAGCTCGTCCAAGCCCCACTGTAGTAGAGCTGGACGGATGCCGTCAGTACCTGGCGATTTGAAGGGTGAGAAGCTTAGTACTGCCCATCGTATTTTGTCTTCACTAACTATTTGGTTGGCACTTTGCCAGTCCAGATCAGTAGGTTGAAGGTTTGTCTCGTCTGGCCAGTTTCTGTCGTCTGTTACCGACGAACCAGGGAAATGGGTCTGCATAAGCAGTTCAAGACTCTCTTGTAGGTTAGCGGTCTTAGTGCCGTCCTCCCTTGTTAGTAGATCTAGGTCGCGATCTTTGTCTTTTGCGAGGACCTTGTAGAGCCGTGCAGTCTGCGAGTGATCTTCGATCTCCTCACAGTAGACCCTCCAGGCCTCCCTCTGTTTTTTCCTTACTAGTTTTTTAAACTCCCGCAGATTGGTGCTGTATTGCTCCCAGTCGGCTTGAGTTCTAGTTCTTTTTGCTCTGTTGAAAGATTTTCTCGCTGTCCTATTGAGTTCTCCCAGCTCTTTGTTCCACCATTTTGTGGCTTCCCCTGGCTGTTGTTGTGATGCCTCAAGAGGGCAAGATTTTTCAAAGGCTTTAGTTATGGCGGTCTGTAGGCCTAGCAAGCGACTTTCCAGGCCGTCATTGTCTTTAGGCGTATTCCCCTCCACTTCCCGTAGGTTCTCCCGAAGCCGGACGAGGAACTGAGCTCGATCCGTCCTTCGGGGATCCCTAAAAAGCTTCCTAGGCGCCTTTATTGAGCTAAGCTCAAATGTTAACCAGCGATGATCTGACATGGTGACCTTGTCAGAGACATGCCAGTTTATGACTAATTGAGATATGCCCGCCGAGGCAAGTGTTATATCACTTATGGTTTGACTCCTGGAGTTAATAAAGGTTGGTGCAGTACCTCTATTGAGAATGTTGAGGTTGCTACCTGTAATGTAATCATAAAGTGATTTACCTCTAGCATTGTTGTCTTCGTTGCCCCAGGTCACATGGTGTGCGTTAGCGTCACAGCCCAAAATGACCTCCCATTTCTGGTTCTGGCAGTGTGCTATCAGGTCCTCCATTTCCCTCGTGGGAGGCAGTGTAGCCGAGTCCTGGGGGAGGTACACTGCAGCTAAGTCTACAAAGTTAGTTTTGCCGGCCAATACATATTCCATCTTCACGGCCGTTAGGTCAGAAGTGGACAAGTGATATAAAGGCTGGGCTTTAATGTTCTGAGGTACATATATTGCAGTCCTCGGTCTTTCTGTTGTGGGTAGGCTAAAGATGCGCCCACTTAGTCTGGTTAGTCCAGTTACCCTGGATTTCACTACCCAGGGTTCCTGGATCAAGGCCAGTGCATTCTGCGTTTCGTCCAGGTGGCGACAGAGAACTGCCGTCGCAGCCCGGCTATGATGCAGATTGCACTGGACTATGCTAACTGAACCCGCCATTGGGTTATTTTTAGGGTTGGTTCGGCTGATGAACCCTTCCTTTTGCCAGCTCAGGGCTATCCGTTTCGATGTCCTCCTCCAGGAGGGCATCCTCGTCCACTGGGGCGGCGGCTTAAGTCGTTCCCGACGGCTCAGCCCCTCCAGCTTCAGTCTCCATAGGCTCCTGAGCTGGTTTACTGATTTTGGGGTCCTCAACAGAGGGTGCCCCGTCTTCAGGTTTGTCAGACCGTACTCTAAGTACGAGGGAGGTGAAGATGTAGTTCAACCTCATCGATCTCGACCTTAGAGTGGCCATGTCCTCGTCTCCGACACCGAAGACGAGGAGGTGGCCTTTCGGCTCATTTTTGGCCTCATGGTGGAAGAGGCACCACTTGCCGACGTTTAGCGCCGGGTTCTGTCCTGCCAGGCGACGAAGGACAATCTCCTTCTCCCCGTGGGCAGCGTCTGCCTCTATGGGGATCCAGAGAGAAGCCTTCGTCAGCCTTGGCAGTCGATCCACGCGAACGACAGCAAGGGTCGCGTTCTCCCAGGGCTTCAATTTGCTGATGGCTTCCGTGAGCCATGCCAGCGTATCGTCGTCTTCGCAGACTACTCTGATGATTTCACCGGAGTGTATCCACGAGCGAAACGCTGGCGGCTTCGAACTGCTAGCAGAGGGTGACAGTAAAATTTTGTCCAGCTCCTCAGTCATCAGGTTTTTAATTAGGGCCTCCCTCTCTGACGGAATTCTTCCGTAAGGGTTGTCCTTGTCAATTATGGCAACCCTGAGGTGACTCACGGCTGCCTCTTTGTATCCTGTTGGGATCACTCCACCAGGTCCAGCACCCTGTTTAACCCGTTTGAGGGGTTTAGGGGTGGATTCTGAGGAGGTTCCCGACCGGTTGCGTTTTTTGGATGGTGGCACACCTTGCGGGTGCACATCCTTCCGTGGTTGTGGTTTGACCTTGTGGTGTCCAGCCTCCTTTAAGGGAGGCGGTCTCCTAGAAGGCTCAGCATTTGGGGTTGGAAGACTTTTGGGGTTCTCAGCCTTCTTAGAGAGATTTTGGTCTCTTTTAGAAGGTGGACACACGCAGTCTTCGCAGCCTCCTCCTCACGTTGCCTCCGCCTTCTCTTGGCTTCGGCCCCGCATATTCGTTTCCCTCTACGGGATTTTGGTTTGACCCAGCCCTCGGATGAGGGTGGGTCTTGGGCCAGCGATTGCTGCCCTTGAGGTTGTGGCGAGCGTTGCCGCTCTGCCACTGTTTCGGCTTTATCTTTGTCCATAAGGGATATTAAAGATTTCGTCCTCCTGACTCCCCACCCACCACGGAGTCCCAGTCGGGGGAGCTGCATGGCAATATCCCATGCAGACACCAGGGTTGTCAGGAGGATATAGTCTCCAAGGCGAGGCAATGCAGTGAGATGGTTGTGCAGCACCGGGACGGCGGCGCCAGACCAAAACCGCCACGGGTCCGCAGCCCCCTACGCGCCCCCTCTGCCTCTAAAGACTCACCCTGTCGGCCCTCTGACGGGACGACACAGCCGATTGATCGGGAGTGGGTTAGTTCCCGACCGCCCGTCTAGCCGAACTCCGGACCGAAGAGGTGTGTTGCGGCCTGCTCAACCTCCAGGATTCCTTCATCCGACGACACGGGTCGCCACGCACGGCACAAACACGTGGGAGCCGGTCCGCGGGAGTGCTTTCGCCATAGCCCAAGCCAGGGTTTTATTCCCGGTGGGCCAGCTTATGACACTCCAGGCCATAGCACCGAAGCACTATGGCCCTCCTCTGTCCGCCACCTGGGGACGCGCCTGGTAGGATTCTCAACCCCCAGGAACTAACCCAAACTAACCCAAACTAATATTATAAATGCGAATGTGTTTGTTTCTTATGCTTTCACGCATAAACTATTCAACCGATGATCATGGATTTTTGTAGATATTTAATATTTTCAAGAGTATAGTAAAGATTTAGAGCTAGATCTCGCAAGGTAACCAATGAGCCTTCAGTTTACCGATGTCTTTGCGGTGCAATCAATTATCTGGAAGTGCTCCTGGTGGTTCAGTGGTTAGATGCTGGACCTGTGATACGGCGGCCCAGGGTTCAATTCCCGTCGTTTTTTATTTTTTTAAGGTTACGTTTGTAACAAGTATTTTTTCTTAATTTTGGGCATGCCTTGGGATAGTTCCTGTTCTTTGAGCCCCCGTAGCGAGCGAAGCGAGCGGAGGGTCATGCGTGAAGTGCAATAATAGATTGGACTGATTAGGAGCCGCGGTAGGTCTAGCTCTAAGTTATAGTAAAGGACATAGGACAGTTTTAGCTTTTACCCACGGCTTGACTCACGTTAATTATTACGGTTAGTTTTAATCCTATTTTCCACGCGTAAACTACTTAACCGATCATCATTAAATTGTGTACATATATTTTCAAGAGTATAGTAAAAGACATAGGACACTTTTAGCTTTTACCCGCGGCTACGCTCGCGTTGATTTTTACGGATAATTTTAATCCTATTTTCTATTTTCTTTAAATTATATTTGTAAAAAGTTTTTTCTCTTGATTTTGGGCATGCTTTGGGGTAGTTTTTGTTCGTTGTGTCCCTGTAGCGAGCGAAGCGAGCGGATGGCTATGCGTGAAATGTAATTTTACACATTCTAATGCAAACGTTACAAATGAAAACATTAAACAACGCACGTCAGGCGGTATCTGTGACGGGAATGTGTTTTGCAGGCTATCTGTAACCCTTAGTGTAAAACGTGTTCTTTCTAACGCCAGAATATAGGCAACTAACTCCAAATAAGTGATTGGCTATATTCAGGCGTCACGCGGCCTAAGGTGGCATTAGATTTTCATGTCGATATAGGATATGTTTACACATCAGTGTCTCGAGTACTAGCAGACTCGCTCAATTTTTTTTTTAATTTACTTTGGTGCCTTCTTGCTGTGCGGTCGATTAATGCCAAGTTAAATAATGAAGTATCATTTAAACGCCTGACGTTATAGAGTCTGTGATTGATTGATTGTCTAATGTTAAATGTATAGATTTAAATGATTTCGCCTTTTTTGCATTGTTGAGTGGTTTTGGTTAGTTTGTCGTAGTCGGGTAAATATGTTTGTCAAAGAATGGGTTGAAATAAAAAAATCATTACCTCCCAAATTGGCAATATTGTCACGTGGAAGCATACAGACTAGAGTGGGTATGAATCACTAGTATATTTCAGTAACAGGTACGATACTTTCCAGTTTCAAGCACATACCAGTTCCAAATACCTGTTATGTTTTACCCTGTTATTTTATTTACTTAGCAGCGGTGCCAGATTTGTTACAATTGTACAGATCTGGTACAATTTAATACAATCTATACATCTGTACATTTTTGAAAATTCTGGTACATTTTACTTATTGCGGTATCTGCTAAATATATCACGGTCGAGATCAAGAAAAAAATACTAAAACTTAAACATCACCACACCACCCGGCATTTTAAAAATAGTCGTAGAAAAAGTATAGTACACTACTGGAATGGTCATTTGCTTATTACAAACGAGGAAGATTACAGTCCTCGCTCGTGGCGCCCGCTCGTGCAGTAATCTTTCTAATTTGTAATAAACTAGAATTGAGGAAATTTCCATAAATAGTTTTCAAAATGGGGTTTTGTTACAATCGAATTGAACCATATCTATCAAGATTCTAAATAAAAGTAAAATACATCGTCTGCGACGAATCAGATGTCAAATCGACTAGACATAGTATCAGTAAAGTGACCAGACGTCCTGCATTGAGCAGGACAGTCAAGCATTCATAGACTCTGTCCAGCGAAAGCAAACGTCCTGCAAAATGTCCTGCAATTCTCTTTTGTGACTACAAAATTAGCTAATTCTTTATACTATACTATATTAATGCAAAAAATGAGAATCACAAATATCACCCCATTACTATTTTTGCCCAGTCCTGATAGTGTAGCCGCATTTAAAGATCCTTTACACAAATAGTGCACTATGTAAAAATCGACCTCTCCTATTGGTCAATCCATCTCGTACTACGATATGTCTGCGTGATGCAATCGATTTCTATCAAGAGCTCTAGTGGCGTAGAGGTTTAGATCGTTGGGTCTCATCTGGAAAACGCGGGTTCGAACCCCGTCGCTTTTTTTTATTATTTTTCTAAGTTTATGATTCTAAACAGCTTTTTTTCTTGATTTTGGGTATGTCTTGGGTTAGATTGGGTTAGAACCTGGTTAGTTTCCTTTTCATGAGCTCCCGTAGCGAGCGAAGCGAGCGGAGGGCCATGCGAATCGACCAATGGGAAAGGCCGATTTTTATATAGTGCACTATTTGTGTAAAGGATCTTATAATGCTCATAAGCCGTATTCGATTGAGACTGGAGATCAGTTCAAAATTAACTGAAACTGAACTGATATTTCAGTTCAGTGAGCCAAGGTCAAATGAAATTACGAAAGCAATAAAAAAAAAGCCTTTTGACAATTGAAATTTAAAGGCCATCTTGGCATGAACTACTGAACCGATCTAAGTGATCCCGGTCCATTTTCGGTTCACTTTTTAGGTAATGGGGACAAAGCGATATTTTTACAATCGAACACGAATCAGTTCAATAAAGTTCAGTTAGATCGATCTGAATCGATCCAAAGTAGTGAATCGAATACGACTATAGTCGGCATTGGCCAAGTTGGTCTAATTATAGGAGGTAATGGTGGGTCTGAGTCTGGTGTTTCGGTATACGACGTCGCAAAGGTCATTCGTTTGTTTTTTATAAGCACCAATTCTGCTTGTTTCGCGCCAATAGTGAGAAATGCTAATTTTTATTATATTCCTAAAACCATATAATATTAAAAGTTTTATTTGTTATTTTAAGTTAAATGTTAAATGTTTTTTGTAAACGTTGATGTATTAGAATTTGAAAA
>JAEQML010052761.1:0-41777 GCA_016904865.1 Pissodes strobi
TTCTTAAGCTTCTAAGTGGCGACCGGTCGTACCTCGAGTGCATGCACCTCGCCACGAAAGAAGCAAATGTGAAATCACCAGCAGCAAAAATGGATAGCAGCAACAGATCGAAAGAGATTAGCCCGTTAATAATTTCTTAATGTCAAACTGAGTCTGGTATACTAATTTTAAACCTACTTCCTTAAAAACTTTTTGGAGTCCTCTAGTATACTGAGGATTATAAGGTATCGAGACATATTTTTTATTTTCATCCTGTTTGACGAAAGAACTGGAATCACGAATGGTCTTTCTAAATAAATGCCTATTAATTAGTCAAAGTCAAAGTCAAAGTCAAGTATGCTTTATTGCCACAGAAAAATTCAAATAAACTAGTAGAGCAAATACAAAACAAAATAAATCTTAATATATACAATAATATATACGATAAAAATAGAACAACAAGCAATTTTCAAGTTGAAATTGGTCACGATTTAACAAAAAAAAACTATATTACAGAACATCATAAGCAGTTGAACCAGATCCACAGGAAGTACACAAAACATAGGGTAAAGAAACTCAGTGTTATCAAAATATGAAACGTACATGAAAGCGAAGCGTGCTGCTGGGAAAAATAAGGAAGGTCATGTCGGTGAACTTGACTCGGACAATGTGCATAGGCTGCAGAGTTGAAATACCTTTTGAAAGTAAACAAAACATGACTAAAATAATTGATAGCCTGGTATTTAATTTTGTGTAATTCCTGTACATCCGAAAAATCACTCATTCGTCAAAAAGATAATCCTATACCTACTATAAAATTCTCTTCACCGCCGCACATGATGCCCAAGTAGAAAAATTTAACGATTAACGATTAGTTGAAATTAATGGAGAAAAAAAAATAAAATCTAATCCACGCAAAACTCATTTATAGAATAATAAGGTCTTTCTAGTAGGTAAGCTTTCGTTTTTTCACGAAATTTAGCAAATGAAGGGATGGATTTAAGGTGTAGCGGGAGTGTATTGTATAACTTCTTCAAATTATAGAGAATAGAATTTTTTGTTAATTCAGAGGAGGGAAAAGGAAGGTAAATGTCCTGACTCGAATTTCTGGTTGGGTACTCATGTTGTGGTCTTTCGGGAAATATGGTTCGATATTTGCGTATTAAACAAGTTGTTTCTAAAATAAACAAAGCAGGAAGCGTAAGAATTTTATATTTTCTAAAGTAGTATTCGCAATGAGCTCTGCCATTAAGACCAAATAAATAACGAATTGTTCTCTTTTGAAGTTTGAAAATGGTACGAAATTGCTCGGTGTTACAGCAGCCCCAAAGGGGAAGGCCGTAGCAAAGATGAAATTCAAACAAAGAGAAGTAAGTGAGCCTGGCAGTAGACAGATTTAGTTCCTTCGAAACCGATCGAATTGCGAAGCAGGCAGAAGAAAGTTTTCTTGTCAAGGAATCAATATGGAATCAATTAAGGTTGGCACTAATATTCAAACCTAGGAATTTAGCCGATTCAACGTATTTAATATTGCTGTTGTGAAGTAGCAAAGGTTGTTGTAAGGTTGTTTGATAAGATAAGGCTACCGTTTTATCAACGTTGAAACACAGCCAATTTGAATCAGACCAAGTCTTGATTGTGACGAGATCGCTGGAGATATTAGAGTGTAGGGAGAAAGTATTAGAATCACTCCAAGCTATGCTTGTGTCGTCAGCAAAGAGAGAAATTTTACCATTGATTTTTAGGTACGTAATGTCATTATTATATATTAGAAAAAGAATAGGCCCAAGAACAGAGCTCTGTGGAACTCCACTGGTAATTAATCTGCAATCAGAATCAGAACCGTTCGTTCTAACAAACTGCTGTCTATTTTCAAGATAAGATTGAAACCAGTTTGAAGGAATACCACGGATTCCATAAAAATTTAGCTTTCTTAACACGATGTCATGACTAGTGATGCACGGTCCGAATATTACCATCAGAAGTTACGGTAATATTACGTAATTTTCCGTAATATTACCATTCCCCTTGGGTGACATTCCTTTGTTAACGTAATATTCCCTAAAAGTTTCGGCAATTTTCCGGGTAATATTACCGGTAATATTCGGTTTAATGTTACGTACTCGGTTACTTTCTTAAGTTTTCTTTTTGATTTTATTTTGTGCTATACGCAAGTGGCGCAAGTTAATGCTACCTTTATTTATATTTTTTACAAGAGTTAGTAGAGTTACTATTTGTGTTTTTTTTTAAATAAAAGGCTGTTTGCAATGAGATTTGGGTTCACTGCACGGCAAAATATTTTGTTATTTTTTTTTAATAAACTTGTACACCCTGGATCGAATTCCAAATTAGGGCAAAATTGCGCATTTAGATGCCTAACAATACGCCGTAGAAAGTTTTAAAATTCCGAGTATTTCCGGAGATATTCGGAAAAAAACAACATTTTGACATATTTTATGTTTTTCCTCGGCTTATTTAAAATCGGATTTCAAATTCAGTTGCACTTTTGCATTGTCACTTTTTCCTTTCTATTCAATGGTGGTATCCAGCTTGGAATCCGACGTTTCGTCTTCAAGGTGTCATCATCACTTTCTTTTCTTAAATACGAACTTTAATTTTTTATATCGTTTTTCAGTTGATATTGACGTTATTAATATGAATGTTTTTCATTTTTTTTTAATCTTAATTTTTATTTTTATTTTTTTTAATTACTCATTTTGCTTTGGCGTAATTTTAAATATTTTAAATTATTTTCGATTTTTTTCATATTCTATCAAAACATTTTATTTTGTTTTTGTTAAGTGGAAACTTGGAACCTTTATTATCAATAAAATTAAAAAATAGTTAAATTAAATAAACAGGTTCGTTTATTTTTTACCCCAAAGCAAAAAAAAATATAAAAAAAAATAAATAAAATTAAAATAAAAAAAAAATAATAAAGAAAATAAAAATATATTCATATTAATAACGCCATTATCATCTGAAAAACGATAAAAAAAGTTAAGTACATATTTAAAAAAAGAAAGTTGATGATGTTCGGATTCTATGCTGGATGTCACCATTGGATAGAGCGGAAAACGTGGTAATGCAAAAGTGCACTTCAATTTGAAATCCGTTTTTAAATAAGCTCAGGAAACACATAAAACGACTTTTCAAGATTCCGGTTTTATTTTTTCGGAAATCATAGGAATTTTAGAATTTTCTAAACGGCAAATTGTTATGCACCTAAATGCCCAATTTTACCCTAATTTGACCGACACGGTTTTTGAGTTCCCCATACATAGACTGAAATTCGAGCCACCCTGTACATATATTTAACCGATTTCTTTTTTTGCACTTAGATTGAAAATTTGTATTAGACTGTGATGAAAGTTTTAAGTTCAATTATTTTGTATGTTATTAAACTTTTTGAAGCCATCCAATTAGGGCAATCATCAGTTAATTTAATCAAGCTATGTGCTCTCGATGGATTTGTTCTTTCCCCTTTGCATATTTTAAAAAGATGGCTTTTTCGACGCTGTTTAGCAATATTACCGAAAATTACGTAATATTACGTAATATTACCAATATTCTTACCAAAAATATTTATTTTTGGTAGGTAATTTACCTACCAGTAATTTTGCATCACTAGTCATGACATACACAGTCAAACGCTTTAGCGTAATCACAGAAGACTGTAGCAGTGGCGAGATTGTTGTTAAGGGATGAGTAAACATCGTGAAGCAACGAGAACATGGCGTCATTAGTACACTTGTTTGGTAAAAATCCGAACTCTTCCGGGGACAGTATGCCATGTCTAAGGAGAAATGGCATGAGGCGATTTTTTAATATTTTTTCAATGATTTTAGAGAGTACAGGCAACAGAGCAATTGGACGATAATTGCATAAGACATTCTTTTCACCTCCCTTATGAAGAGGAATAATCATCGCAGTTTTGAGGCATTCGGGAAAAACACCTTTCGTGAAGGACGCATTAATTAAGGAAGCTAGGACATCCAGAATTGGAAGTGGGAGATTCAAGAAAATTTTAATTAACAGATTATCAGTGCTACACGCTGATTTACTCTTTATGCTGCTCATTACCTGAAGAAGTTCAAGGCTGGTCACAGGGCTTAGGAAAAAACTATCAGCGACTTTTTTAGAAGGAGGAAGAAACGTAAGAGGGTCGAGAGAAGGAGAATTCGTTTGTTTTGGCATGCTCTGATTTGCGGAATTTGTTTTGCCTCTAAGATCGTTAATAATGGACCAGGTCTCCTTGGATACGTTTTTAGCTGTTGATAAACGATTTTGATAATATAGTTTCTTTGCTGTCTTGATAAGTTTTAGGTAGATCTTCCTATAATTCGAAATGAATTCAAGAACTTGAATGGAGTTAGTGAATTTTTTTATGTATGAGAGGGAACGCACATTTTTTGCAGATATGCGTAGGCCTTTCGTGGTTCATGGTTTGTGACATTTAGGTTTAATGGATTTAAGCAGGAAGGCTTTATTGAATGCATTTATAATTTTATTTAAGAAACCACCAAAGTCAGAAACAAGTTCACCTGATTCAAAATTCCAGTTCGTCTTTAGGCAAAGGTTACGAAAGGATGAAAAATTGGAGGCTGAGAAGATTCTACCTAGGTGGCGAGTTTTTTTTTGAGGGCCTATAAGAAATATTGAATTTGGAGATAACTGACTCATGATCAGAGAGACCCGCGCTAGTTACTGTCGATTGGACATCAGTAGAAGGAAAGTCGGACGCTACATAGTCAATGAAAGAAGGAATTGTTAGAAATCCGAGTTGGAGAGGTTACATTCATTGAAAGACCAAAAGAGTCAAAAATAGAAATTAATGATTTTTGGGCAGCACAAGCGGTAGCGTAGTTAATATTTAAATCACCGCACAAAATTTTCTTGCCTTTCACCGCAGACCGTCTAGCAAGCTTAGCAGGTTATTAAAGAACAATTGCACATCGGAATTTGGCGCTCTATATATACAAATTACGTGTAAATCAAAGTTCTTATTGTATATAATGGAAAATTCAAAGTAGTTATCCGATTGGAGATGATCAAATTTAGTTACAGGGGAAAAGCCCTCGTTTAAGGAAAGAATCAGTGTTCCCCCATGAGCCGAGTTTTTCCGATTATATCTGGCTATTGTGGGGTACTTTTCAACATAAAGCGGCTCACTCAGCCAGAAGCTCTAGTCTATTTATTAAGTTACTATATAATAAAGCCATTAACTTTCGCTATGTTCCTAATTGTCTCCTTTTCATTATTAAATCTTTCTCTGCTGAGAGGAAAGTTAACCGTATGGTGTACTAAAAAATGAAAGCTGGCCATTTTATGTTGGTCGCAGTGAAAGGAGTCATTAGGAATATCAAGGTAAGTGGCAGTACTTTTTCTATAAATATAAAATGCTAGTGTGTTATTATCGTTCCTAATCTCTAAAGTATCCAAAAATGGAAGTTGGCCATTGTTCTGGACTTCATAAGTAAATTTAATTGTGGGGAAACGGTTGTTTAGTGTGGTTACAAAATCTTCGATAATCGCGAAAATATTATCCACATACCTTTGGAAAATATTCGAACTCCTGACTGATATCTTTTTCAAATTTTTTCATAAAAAGGTTAGCTAAGAACGGCGATACACAGTTGCCCATTGCCGTGCCTTCAAGTTGTTGGTAATAGTTATTTTTATATTGTAAAAAAGTTTGGTTAAAGCTAAATATTCTTGTTTGATTTCGTTATCAAAACTATTAATCTCAAGTAATTCACCAAGGTATCGCAAGGTCTGTGGGATTGGCACACTAGGGAACAATGAGCAAACATCAAACGAGATTAAAATTTCACCTTCATTAGGGTTCGTACCTTTAATTTTGTTTATGAAATCTAAGGAATTTAGTACTGAATTCTGTTGTTCTATAGGTAAATTTTCAAACTGGTTTGCTAGCCACTTGGATATATTATAAGCTGGCGATCCTACTGCCGAGACTATGGGACGCAATGCCTTCCCAGGTTTATGAATCTTGGGAAGACAATATAGTTTCGGTATAGTAGGATTGCTCACAGATAATTTGTATTTAATTTGATCAGAAATAAGGATGCTACATTTCTTCAAAGTATTTTTAACTTGTGTTACCATCTGTTAAAAAAATAATTAATACCTGTACAGTATTAAAACGATTTGGAAAAACTGTACATCTTGTTTGGATCAAGGATTATACTTTTTCCTTTTCCAGGACGAGAGTTAACATTATTATTAATTACATTTTTTGAGATCTGATTCCTGCATGCTTCTCTAATAAATCCTTTAGTAGAGTCAGGAAGATGTTGAATAGAGCTTTCTATATTACCTACAATATCAAGTAAGTTATGCTTTGGTGGAGGCAATGCAAAATTCAGACCCTTATTTAAAAGATCTAATTCATCTTTATCAAAAGATTGAGAAGATAGGTTTTCCAAAATGTTTACGACTTCCTGAGAACTATTAGACTTAGGATTCATTTTCCTGAGTTTTTTTAAGTTTTTTATTGATGGATGACATTTTCTTGACGTATTTTGCATCAATTACTAAAATTATCTTTCTCTGGAACTTGTACCATTCTTCATATTCAATATTTGTTAATCTAAATGTTAGTTTTTTATAAAGTCTGTATGCTTCTAATTCAAACATAATTCGTTTACTGTAAAAAATTTTGATTTCTAAATATAGCCACCTTTGTCTGGCAAAAGAATGTACTTTTTCTATAACTGGAGAAGATTTAGGTAAAACATTTTTAATGAAATTGGGAAAACATAAAATTTTTTACAAGACTTGAAACTAAATATCTGCACTCACTAGCCTAATCTTAGTAGAAAACTTACGATAAAAGTTAAGTTGTGCTGACCGTGAAGCCATCTCAACTATGTTGGGGGTTTGGAATCTTCGGCAAAATGCACTGTTGAATCTTGTTGATTGAAATACTGATACTAAATAATTCGATTATTGCTTTTTTACTTGAGTTTTAATAAACTGATTTGATTACATTTGTACTAAAAAAAAATATTGTTATATTGACAACGATACGCGATCTTGACAGTTTTTTTTCTGACAGACACCTGCACTTTTTCTTCTCGGTACGGGTGTCACTGGTGCGCGGTCACGTATGCCATTTAGAACTGATAAATAAATAAAGGATGCTCGAACAATAGAGCTTAACAAAATAACAAAAATGTTTTACAGGGTAATGTCCCGAACATACCGGCGGCCTTTGAAAGCTTAAAGTCTTTCAAACAGTAATAATTAATAGTTAATGGGTAAAAGGCACAATTTCTGCACAACACGTTTTGTGACTCCACTGCATGTCTTTAACGTTGCCACCCGCGAAATACCATCATCTCCTGAGTGAAGTTGTAACACCCGTCCCATTCTCCAGTAAAGAGGGGGCAGGTTGTCATCAATCAGCAACACCAATGAACCAATCTTTAATGGATCCTTAGTAGCCTCTTGCCATTTGGAACGCTGCTGCAGGCCGAGCAAATAGTCTCGAGACCATCGCTTCCAGAAGGATTGAAACATTTGTTGTAACTCTTCATAGTGGTTCAGTCTGTTCGATGGTATATTGAGTAAGTCAGTTTGGGGAAGGGACAACAATGGTTGCCCAATTAAAAAATGGCCTGGGGTGAGGCATGTGAGGTCAGAAGGATCTTCCGAAAAAGGAGTTATAGGAGAGGAATTGATAGCAGCCTCCACCTGGGCAAATAATGTGTATAATTGCTCGTATGTAATTTGTTTCTTTCCAATAGCGCGGGTTATATGGAATTTCGCTCGCTTAATCGAAGCCTCCCATAATCCTCCATGGTGTGGAGCTCGAGGAGGTATAAAGGACCAATCTATAGCGTTCTTTAAAAGAAAATTAGATATCTCTTCATTATCGATAAATTTAGGGATGCCATTATAAAATCTTTTTAAATCATTGCTAGCTCCCTGAAAATTTGTTCCATGATCACTGTAAATCGTTTTACAGAGACCCCTACGCGACACAAATCTTTTCAAGGCAGTTAAGAAACCTTCAGTGCTTAAATCCGTCGCAGCCTCGAGGTGTACAGCCTTAGTAACAAAACATATAAATAGACATAAGTATGACTTAACCAATGCACGATTTTTGAGCTTACCATCCTTAATTAGAAACGGACCGGCAAAGTTTACCCCTGCTATGAGAAATGGCCGGTTTTGGTTAATGCGATCGAAAGGCAAATTGCCCATTTGGCGAACAAGTGCTTTCGGCTTTACTCTAAAACACGTTATGCAACGATTTAATACATTTCGCACTTCCCGACGGCCTTGAACAATCCAGTACTGTTCTCGCAATGCAGTTAAAACCGATAAAGTCCCTGCATGTAAATGTGTATGGTGCTCATTTAAGATTAAAAGTCTGGTTAAAGGATGTTTAGAAGCCAAAATAATTTGATGTTTACTATCATAGCTTAGATTTGATTTACCAAGACGTCCTCCAACCCGTAAGAGCCCATCTGGACCCATAAAAGGATTCAAAGATAATAGTTTCGATTTTGCATGTATTGGTTTCTTAAGAGTGGAGCATAATATTTCATTAGGATACATTTCCGATTGCGCCATTTTTAACAGTCTAAGCTTTGCATTATTTAACTCTTCCAAAGTTAAATTTCCTAACAAACGCTGATTTTTAGTTTTACAATTATAATGAAATCTAAAACACAAAGCTATAGCTCGATTTAAATGATACCAAGTGGAAAATCGCTCAAAAATATTTAGATCATTTTTTACAGTTGCTAGCATCGAAACATTTGTTTTTAATTCTGGTAATTCGCTAGTAGTAGCTCCAAGGGCAGGCCAAGTGTCAACATGCACGTTTGCAAGCCATTCCGGCCCAACCCACCAGAGTCGCGAAGCTTCCAAGTCGTGAACATTAACACCACGCGATAGCAAGTCCGCAGGATTACTTTGGGAGGGCACATGGTGCCATTGATTTATGTCCGTTTTTGTTTGAATTTCCGAAATTCGACTTGCAACAAACATTTTAAGTTTGCTTGGAGACATTTGAAGCCAGCTTAAAACGATTGTGCTATCACTCCAAAAATAAAACTTATCGATTTTTATGCTAATTGATTCTACTATTTTTTTATATAATTGAACCCCTAGAACTGCACTACAGAGCTCTAACCTCGGGATAGTTAGAGTTTTTAGTGGTGCGACTCTTGATTTGGCGCACAACAAATTAGTGAAAACCACTTTATTTTGATCAATAGATCTTAAATATGCACAACTACCATACGCGATCTGAGATGAATCACAAAAAATGTGGAGTTCTATACTTTTCGCGTTTGAACTAATGGTTTGACGTGCGATTTTTAGGTTGTTAAGTGATGGTAGTTCTTGTAACAGTTCAGTCCACTGACATGCTATATTTGGTGGTATCCGTTCATCCCAACCCTGTTTGCATTGCCATAACCTTTGAATTAAAACTTTGGTGCGAACAATAAATGGTGCGATTAAACCTAAGGGGTCAAATATAGTTGATATTTTTGATAATATACCCCTTTTTGTAAAGCTTATATTACTCATGGTATTATCACGCACTGAGTATGTTAAGTGATCAGATTTAGAGTGCCACACGATACCCAATGCGCGATGGATATCGCCATCACTGATGTAGTACTGATCTGTCGAATAATCATTTTCAAGAACTTCGGTTTTATTTGACGACCATTTCCTGAGAAAAAATCCGTATTTTGTTAAAATTGAATTTATCTCAAATTTAAGTTTTTTTGCTTCTTCGACAGTATCTGCGCCAGTTATGAGATCATCCACGTAGAAATCTCTAAGAATTGTATCACTCGCAGTAGAATATGTGTCGCTATTTTCTATGGCCGATTGCTGTAAGGCACGGGTAGCGAGAAATGAGGCAGGTCCAGTACCATATGTCACCGTTAATAATTGATAGTGTGATATGTCATCGCTTGGATCCGCGCGCCACACGATACGCTGTAAATTTATTTGATTAGCTGATATTTTCACCTGTCGATACATTTTAGTGACGTCGGCGGTTAACACGACATTATGCTGACGAAATCTAATTAAAATAGAAACCAACTCATCTTGTAGAGTTGGACCGATCATAAGAATGTCATTTAAGGACACTCCGCTGGACGATGGACACGATGCGTCAAAAACAACACGCAAGGAAGTTGTGCTACTATTATCGTTGCTAACACCGTGATGTGGCAAATAAAATATGTTTTTCCCGTTGTTTTCTAGTTCTACGTTTTCCGGTTCGATTTTTTGCATGTGACCCAAGCGTTGGTATTCGTCCATAAAACTTATGTATTTCTCGCGAAAATCAGGATTTTTTCTAAATTTACGTTCCATTGATTTTAAACGTGTTAATGCGTTATTTAATGAATCTCCGATAGGCCCTACATTTTCTTTAATTGGTAATGACACGATAAATTTCCCGTCCGAGTCGCGACTAACCGTTTCACTAAAAATTCTCTCACATTCAGTTTCTTCCAACGTATAAAATTTCTTAGCGGGATAATCTTCAATGCGCCAAAAATTTTCCAATTGCTTTTCTAACTTTGCGTTACTTAAAGAGAAATTGCATTTTATGCGATTAACGTTTTGCTTTATTGGTAAGGGTCCAGAAATTATCCAACCCAGGACGGTATTTTGAAGAATTGGTAAGTCGGTACCTAATCTTTTTTGTTCAGGTTTCAACAAATTATAAAACACGCTTACGCCGATTAACATGTCTATTGGTGCAGGCGAATTAAATCCACGATCCGCTAAAATAATGTTTTCCGGTATTTTTAACGTTGATTTTTTAAAATAGACACTTGGCAAATTTTCAGTTAATGAATCTAGAACTAAAAGAGAAAGCTCACAGCAAAATTCATTATTACCTGATTTGATTTGAGTTGAAACCCGGTGCGATATTTTACTTTCAGCATTACCTATTCCCACAATTGGAATATCGATATCCGACATTGACAATTTCAACCTTTTTACAAAATTAGTCGTCAAAAAGTTCGCTTGAGATCCGCAGTCTAATAATGCACGGCAATGGTGCCAAATGCCATCACTAGCCTTTACGAGTACTGTTGCGGTCG
Source organism: Pissodes strobi (assembly GCA_016904865.1). Classification (NCBI taxonomy): domain Eukaryota; kingdom Metazoa; phylum Arthropoda; class Insecta; order Coleoptera; family Curculionidae; genus Pissodes; species Pissodes strobi. Next base: position 11,091 of record JAEQML010052761.1, read on the forward strand.
ATAATAAGACTTCCGGATCACCTTCCTGAGTATAATTTACAGATATACCCGTTACTTGGCGTGATTTTGAAACTGCCCCGGTAGAAGACGATTCTCGAATTTCGCGCTGCGGAAGTTTGCTGTTGTTTAACGGATTGTTTTGCTCCTTGTTGAGACTGTTTTCATTTGAATCAATATGCAAAATGGTATTATGCTTTTTTGAGCAAACCTTACAACCTCGGGCAACACAATCTTCTGTTATATGATTTGTCCTTAAACAGTTCAAACATAATTTAAGTTTTTCGATTTCTTTTGTTCTTGATTCTATTGACATGTTTAGCAATTTCTCACAGTTATAAATGCTATGCTTTTGGTTACAAAAAGGACATTTAAAATAATCGACTTTTTGATACGACCCGGTATAATATGCTTGATATTTTTCCTTATTTTTATCAGTTTGCTTTTGTTTGTACCCTGAATTTTTGTGTATTAACAATTCGCTTGATTTTAATTGAACTTCTGAAGTTTCTAACAACTTACATCTATCCGATAGAAAATTTAATAAATGTGATATATCCGGAGAACCTAAATTTTTATTAATAATAAGCTCTTCCCAATGACTTATAGTTCTTGAATCTAACTTCGTTGTTATTAGATAAATTAATAAAGTTGACCACTGTTCGACAGGTTCCTGTAAAATTTTTAATGCCCTGTATCTTTTTTGAAAGTCATCTAAAAAATTTCTAAGGCTATACCCTCGAGAGACGCTAGGAATGTCAAACAATGCCTTGACATGATTTTTTATTGTTAACGATTTATTTTCAAACCTCTCTTTTAAAAGACTCCATGCAAGTTCGTAATTATCTTCGGTTACCCTTATTGACTCTAACACCTTTGCTGCGCTGCCTTTTAAAGACCCCAAAAGATAATAAAATTTACGGATGTTATCAATAGATGTATCATTGTGTACTAAGGTAACGTATAAATCATGAAATTGATCCCACTTGTCATATTCCCCGTAAAACTTCATTAATTTGATAGAAGGAAAGCTTTTACTAAACGAAGCAGCATTATTATGAGTAGAGGAAGAAGCATTCGTAGGTATAGTTTGATTTTGCATTGAATTTACATTCGCTACTACATTTTTCCGATCGAAAAATTTTCGAATAATATCGGTAGCACAGCCCGTTACTTCATAATATTTATCTTCAAAAGCTTCTCGCTCCTTACTATTTATGTCAGATGGCTCAAGCAACTCTAGTTCTCCCTGTACCTCATTAAATTCTTTTAAAAGATTGCTCTCCACGTTTTTTAAACGTATTTCTAAATTTACTATTTTGTCATCCGTAAAATTATCTACAAATGATGAGAACCGCGTAAGAGTACCTTTTACCTGTCCTCTTATGGTTTTTAATTGTTTAATTCGTGAAATCACATCGCCAGTAGGCTCAGAGCCGCTTGCATTCTCGTTATTAATCATTTTCGTTATTAAAATGTAATGATAATCTGAAGAAAACGACTAAACGATAACAAAACCCACACAACGATTGTTTACGATACGATTTATGACATTTATGTTTACGGTATCTCTAAACAACACCAAGCAAAAACCACAATATTGCCCAAGAAAAGCCAATATCTAAAGAAAGGAAAATTTGGAGGAAAATGCTTTAATGGGTAGGAAATCGATTAATATGGAACTGACTTACATTAACCTCGATGACCAATAGAGCTTCTATTGATTCTTGTTTCTCGATTCTTGCTTGAATAGCTGTATTTTTCATAGGTTTATAACCCATTCGGCTGAAGGACCATGTTGAATCTTGTTGATTGAAATACTGATACTAAATAATTCGATTATTGCTTTTTTACTTGAGTTTTAATAAACTGATTTGATTACATTTGTACTAAAAAAAAATATTGTTATATTGACAACGATACGCGATCTTGACAGTTTTTTTTTTGACAGACACCTGCACTTTTTCTTCTCGGTACGGGTGTCACTGGTGCGCGGTCACGTATGCCATTTAGAACTGATAAATAAATAAAGGATGCTCGAACAATAGAGCTTAACAAAATAACAAAAATGTTTTACAGGGTAATGTCCCGAACATGCACTAAAACGGACTTTTATCCACAATACCGAAACAGAATTATTGCATTCGACGCGCGTTTCGCTAACCATGTTAGCATCATCAGGAGATGATTAGAACTAAATTTAAAATCTACCTAACTCCATTTTATACTAAATGGTTGCTTAATCAAGCGGAACCAAAGGAACCAATATTGGAATCCCACTAGCCACGCTCGATCAACCAATACAATGGACTATACGGAATAGGCCCTCTATCTCTATTTAAACTATTCTTACATTTAATAATTTCCATACTTTCATATGCGTCTAATAATCTCCTATCAGTTATATTATGAACTAATTTTAAATGTTTAATTGTTATTCTATGATTATTATCAAAAGCATGCTCGGCAACACTTGATTTTTCTGTTCTACCATACTATGCCAGCTATGTGTTCCTTGAATCTCGTTGGTATAGATCTTCTAGTTTGCCCAACATATTTTTGGTTACAATCCATGCATCCAATTTCATATATTCCACTTCTTTCTAATATTTCAATTTTGTCCTTTGGACCACCTAATAATTTCTTAATGTTAAACTGAGTCTGGTATACTAATTTTAAACCTACCTACTTCCTTAAAAACTTTTTGGAGTCCTCTAGTATACCGAGGATTATATGGTATCGAAACATATTTTGTATTTTCATCCTGTTTGACGAAAGAAGTGGAATCATGAATGGTCTTTCTAAACAAATGCCTATTAATTAGTCTATTTATTAAGTTAGTATTAAAGCCATGAACTTTCGCTATATTCCTAATTGTCTCCTTTTCATTATAAAATCTTTCTCTGCTGAGAGGAAAGTTGACAATACGGTGTACTAAAAAATTAAAGCTGGCCATTTTATGTTGGTTGCAGTGGAAGGAGTCATTAGGAATATAGCGGTAAGTGGCAGTACTTTTTCTAAAAATATCAAATTATATTTATTTGTGTGTTATTATTGTTCCTAATCACTAAAGTATCAAAAAATGGAAGTTGGCCATTGTTCTCGACTTCATAAGTAAATTTAATTGTAGGGACAAAGGTAATAAGGTTGTTATAATAGACAAAAGCGGATATTTTCAACGAGTTGATAATTTAATCAAATCCTGGCCCTATAACAAAATCTTAAAGTATCCGTTATCTAAGATGGTAACACAAGTTAAAAACACTTGAAGAAATGTAGCAACCTTATTTCTGATCAAATTATATAAAAATTATCTGTGAACTATCCTACTATGCCGAAAGTATAGTGTCTGCCCAAGATTCATAACCCTGGGAAGGCAATGCGTCCCATAGTCTCGGCAATAGGATCGCCAACTTATAATATATCCAAGTGGCTAGCAAACCAGTTTGAAAATTTACCTATAAAACAACAGAATTCAGGAGTACTAAATTCCTTAGATTTCATAAACAAAATTAAAGGTACGAACCTTGATTAAGGTGAAATTTTAATCTCGTTTGATGTTTGCTCATTGTTCCCTAGTGTACCAATCCCACAGACCTTGCAATACCTTGGTGAATTACTTGAGATGAATAGTTTTGATAACGAAATCAAACAAGAATATTTAACTTTAACCAAACTTTGCATACATCAAAATTATTTTCAATATAAAAATAACTATTACCAACTATTGCCCCCCTGGGCAAATGTGTATCGCCGTTCTTAGCTAATCTTTCATGAGTAAATTTGAAAATGATATCAGTCAGGAGTTCGAATATTTTCCAAGGGTATGGTACAGGTATGTGGATGATATTTTCGCGATTTTCGACACAAAAACTGCTAATATCGAAGATTTTGCAACCAAACTAAACAACCGTTTCCCCACAATTAAATTTACCTATGAAGTCGAGAACAATGGCCAATTTCCATTTTTAAATACTTTAGTGATTAGGAACGATAATAACACACTAGAATTTGATATTTATAGAAAAAGTACTGCCACTAACATAAAATGGTCAGCTTTCACACCGTATGGTTAACCTTCCTCTCAACAGAGAAAGATTTAATAATGAAAAGGAGACAATTAGGAATATAGCGAAAGTTAATGGCTTTAATACTAACTTAATAAATAGACTAATTAATAGGCAATTGTTTAGAAAGACCATTCGTGATTCCACTTTTTTCGTCAAACAGGATGAATATAAAAAATATGTCTCGATACCATATAATCCTCAGTATACTAGAGGACTCCAAAATGTTTTTAAGGAAGTAGGTTTAAAATTAGTATACCAGACTCAGTTTAACATTAAGAAATTAGTAGGTGATCCAAAGGACAAAATTGAAATATTAGAAAGAAGTGGATTATATGAAATTGGATGCATGGATTGTAACCAAAAATATGTTGGGCAAACTATAAGATCTATACAACAACAACAACAACAACATTTTATTCAAATAACAATTACAAGTAAATCTTCACTAGTATCAACATATAGACTGCGATTTAAGAAATAAATTAGTTTCACCTACACATGTCGGCAGTTGGTTTACTTACTCATCTCAACTTATCACGCTTTGGCTGATAGCCTACCTAATCTAACTATGTTAAATCCTAGCGTGCTAAGTCATGAGAATACAATCATGCCCCTATGGGTGTCTTACCCTTTGAACGTAGTGCTCATTTAAATTTACCATAAGGCTGTTGTACATAGTCAGCTTAGGATGTAGTTTAATTAGTGTGCGGTCGGAAACAGAGGAAAAACTGTTAGAGAAAAAACCTCTTACACGTTTCTTTGGTTTTACTAGAAAACGGTCGGTGGCGCAATTCTGCGTCCTTTCGTACAGCGTAATCTTCACTGCATAGGCTGCAGTCTATTCGATCAGGCTCGCAACAGACGAGCCCTGCGAAAATTCGCCGCCAGCTAAGGGAGCGCAAGCGGCTGATTCGTCAAGTGTCTTAGGCTATTACTACCTCACAGTTAGCCTTGGTTAGTCCTATATATGCTATGTGCTATTTATGTACTACTATTTACAAGGTAATCTATTATCTACATGAGTTCTACTATACAAGACTACATTCATTCAACCGCTATGTAGTGTACCGTGAGTATGTGACATCCGTTTGGTTAATATTTGTCCTTATTTACAAGACATTTATCATATTAGGGACATGGCTATGATATCTACTATTTACAATATGTATATTAGTTACTATGTACCGGGTGGTCAGTTAAGAAGGGCACTCGGCCTTATCTCGAAAAATAATTATCGTTAAGACTTGCGGTAAAAAATTTTGCAACTAAATTGGCCAAGAGAAAACGCTGGAAATTATTTGTAAAGTTGTATTTGGAATTTGAAAAGTTGTTTTTTTTTAATTTTCACCAATTAAGAATACTTGAAATACAGCTAGTTTTAAGGCTGAGACAAATTTGATTCTTTTTTGTTAATAACTTTTTGCTCTATCTATTCAAATAAAGTGGTAGGCGATGTTCAAATGTTTTTTCCAAACAAATGTCTATAACTTCAAAACGGCTCAACGAATTTCAACAAACTTAGTGTCGTTGAAAAGAGCTTTTCTTAAGCTATCAGTTGCTCTATGAACAAGCTGATTGCGATTACTTGCGTTGCCGCTAGAGGGCGTTTTCTGACAAAACCACAAATTAGACAGATTTTCTCAACATTTTTAAATGCAACGATATCACTTTTTTTACAGCTAAAGATAGCCAAATGAGAGCTTAACACGTTAGTGAAAACCGCATCTCAATATCTCTTTCCTAATCTAAATTATAAATAAAAGTAATTTAAAATACGAAAAAAAATCATATTTCAGGGAATGTTTCGGTATATATGTCGTTTTTAATCCCTAATTATAGTTGTTTTACTACAATATATATTATTTTACTGCTTAAATGCCAACCTGATAAGAAAAATAGTGTTTAAGGTTGTTTTGTTATTATTTATCGTGGTCGTTAAAAAAATTAAACTTCGTATATTTAAAGGTTTCTAACATATATTGTTGCTTTCCCTCACACTTTATCCAGACTTGGGACTGGTCCAAATTCTATTTTCTAAAGCCACAATTTGGAGTGTGTTTAAAAGCCAACAAGCTACAACAAGAACCAGGAACAATAACACTAATAAAACACTAAAAGCTACTTCTTTTTAACGCAAGAAGTATAGTCTTGAAAAAGACCGATTTATTATAAAATATTTTATTAAAGATAATTAGTGAGGGCCTAAATGTTCGAAATGACGGCCATCTTGTTCAATGCAGGACTGGATTTTTTGTTGTGTCGTCAGCACGCTTGCTTCGATTTCAGCCACTGAGATGCTACGAACGGCATTTGTGATCCATTGAATCATATCTTCCCTTGTTGTGGGTCAGGACACATAGCCAGATCTTTTAGTCGCCCCCATAAATAAAAGTAAAACAAGGTCCGGAGACCTACGGTCGAAATCGTCGTTCGTTAATTCCTAGTGTAACGTAATGTGATATGGATGTAACCTGTAAGAAAAACATATTTTTTTTACAACTGTTATTTGTAAAAAAGTGTCACTATAAAATATTATTAAACTAACCAGATTTTATTGATATAATGTCGAACTTATCTAAAAACCAATGAATGACGCTTCTGCAATCATACCGGTAATTACTTACTTGTTTTCCCTCAGAATACTTAGAACAGTGGTTCGAGTTATTCCCGACTCCCTTGCAATTGCCCTGGTACTTTTATATGAAGATCAAATTGCAAATATGCCAAGACATTTATAATATTTTCTTCAGTTCGTGCTCTTCTCCTTCTTCTATATATATATAGGACGATGAATGCTTCCTGTTGTTCGCAAGCGATTAATGATTTTAAGAAAAACCTTGACAGGACAGTCGGATGACGCCTTTCAGGATACTCCACCGCATAGACTCTAGCGGCAACCGTTGCATTATCATTGCATTGAAAATAAATACCAAACTTATCAAACACTTCTGCAGGTGGAAAAGGCATACTTCTTTACGAATAAAAACACCAAAATATGTTATACACTATAAATAGCTGCAATCTTAATATGATTGACAACTAGGCAACAACATTATAATGATTGCTGCTTTGTTTTCCAAAGCATATTTGATTTTTCAAAAAAGTTATAATTTTGTGTGGACGGAAAAGCAAATCAAACGTAATGAATGGATATTAATTACTATTTAAAACTTTAATATAATTTTAGTATTTTAACAGTAAAATAATATATATTGTGGTGAAACAACTATAATTAGGAATTAAAAACGACATATATACCGAAACATTCCCTGAAATATGATTTTTTTTTCGTATTTTAAATTAATTTTATTTATAATTTAAATTAGGAAAGAGATATTGAGATGCGATTTTTACTGACGTGTTAAGCTCTCATGTGGCTATCTTTAGCTGTAAAAAAGTGATATCGTTGCATTTCAAATTTTTGAGAAAATCTGTCTTATTTGTGGTTATAACAGAAAACGCCCTCTAGCGGCAACGTAAGCAATCGCAATCAGCTTGTTCATAGAGCATCTGATAGCTTAAGAAAAGCTCTTTTCAACGACACTCAGTTTGTTGAAATCCGTTGAGCCCTTTTGAAGTTATAGACATTTGTTTGGAAAAACATTTGAACATCGCCTATCACTTTATTTGAATAGATAGAGCAAAAAGTTATTAACAAAAAAGAATCAGATTAGTCTCAGCCTTAAAACTAGCTGCATTTCAAGTATTCTTAATTGGTGAAAATTTGGAAAAAAACAACTTTTAAAATTCCAGATAGCGCGTACGCCACCTGGCGGCCATTTTAGAAACTTACTAATAATTTCCAGCGTTTTCTCTTGGCCACTTTAGTTACAAATTTTTTACCGCAAGTTTTTACGATAATTACTTTTCGCGATATGGCCGAGGGCCCTTCTTAACTGACCACCCGGTACATTCATTATTAGCCTTAATCTCCCCGACGACGGCGACGTTGCGACATCAGATGTAATGCTTAACATTGCACCTGCAATTATTAAGGAAAAATCGTTTGGGTCTTGTCCCAAAACAATAAAATCGTTTAGGCGTTAGCCCTCCCAAGCTTCTAAGTGGCGACCGGTCGTACCTCGAGTGCATGCACCTTGCCACGAAAGAAGCAAATGTGAAATAATCAGCAGCAAAAATAGATAGCAGCAACAGATCGAAAGAGATTAGCCAAGCGGCCAAAGAGGAAAGAAGGAAACAGCGACCCTTGGCAGGACCAATTACTAGTATACTAGTAAGTGCTCAAATACACCAACAACACACAAAATCAAACACTACACCAATTTCAAAGACATATAACATGGAACTAGCCACAAAAATGGCCAAACAAACCATAAAAGACGAACAATATGAGAAATTACAGACGTACATACGTAAACTCGAAACACAAAATCAAAATCTGAAGGACTAAAACGACCAACTTACGGAAAAAAAATTCAACTTAAAAAAGACTTAGACAAAGCAAACAAAACAATACAAAACATACAAACAAACCAAGACAAATACCAAGACGTAATAATGGACAAACTGACGTAAATAAAACAAAATACGCAGAAAAACACAAACACACACACTCACTCAATACAACCCACAGTCGCAGATGCCCCCACGGAGGAAGAAATGGACACGATTTCTGACTCCAAAGAGCCACCGTCTAACAACAGAGAGTTCCCACCTCTTAAACGGCCTAGGGCACTAAGCCCTCCAATAATCCAAAATCCAAGCCCTAGGCCAAATATTCCAAAAACGACGAATGTGACCACACAAGAGTCGATCAATAAGCATCTGGGAGTAGCCCCCCAACCAGCCCTCCAGCCTCAGAGCTCCCAAAGACACCCAAAAAATCCGAAGTGCTACCCATAATTATTCGATGCCCAGAGCACTGGGTAAGAATACACCAAGATTTGACGTATTTGAAAATAGCTTTCGGTGACATAAAAAAATCCAGGCTGGGGATCCAAATCACCCCCGCCACCCCAAGTAATCACAGAAGGATCACCACCTACCTTTCCTCGAAAGAGTACCCATACCATATTTCCTACCGGAAGATAGGAAACTAAACATAGTAATCAAGGGACTAGACGGTCACATCCCAATGTCGGACATCAAGAACCTCATCGCCAAGGGCTACTCACCCCAAGAAATGTTCTGGCTCAAAACCGGAGCAAGGAGAAACATCTCGACAGAGCTGTTAAAAGTTCTAGTCCCACAATCAGACAGCAACATCCTCAATGAAACTCGGATTAACTACATGCTAGTAGTAGTCGAGGTCCCGAGAGGCAGCAAGCATCGTGTGCCAACAATTTGGCCACACAGTCACAAACGGCCACGCAACCCCAGTATGCCACGAATGCGCTGGCAACCATCACTATAGGGACTGCAAAAAGTCCATGAATGCAATGTGTAGGGGAACACCCGGCAAGCTACTCAACTTGCCCGAAAAACCCCAACAACAAACACAAACGACCGATCACACAAACAAGGCCAGTGAACACGAACGTCAGTTACTCCCAAATGGCAAAACCAATCACTCAAAACACTACACAAAACTCAAGCACTAACAAAAAAACACTAAAACTGACACTAATGCTAAAAACACAAACACACAAAACAACAACATCTTTGCACTGCTGACTATGTCCGAGGAGGAGATAACGGCAAAAATAAACACGATAACCACACTAATCCAGAACAACCCAACATTGAGATTATTTGCTAATCTCAATGGCTAATACACCTACTCACCTATTCTTGATCAGCTGGACCGCGAACTCCCTCTATCCCAAGAAATACGAGTTTGCGGAATATCTGATTGAGAATAACATAGATATAGCGCACTTACCTTCGCCCACACACGCATTTACATGTACAAAACTATACAATATATAAAAATGATAGACCGGACTGCGCGGGAGATATACCCGGTATACAGACCACCACGAAATAGACTAACACAGGCAGAAATAGAAAAACTCTTCGATTACACATTCCCGGTTTTAACGGCCGGGGACTTCAACGCAAAACACAGGTCTTGGGGATGTAGAACCACGAATCCGAATGGTACTATGTTACTCAGGTCCGCAGAAACACTACATTACACTTTACTCGCTCCCACAGAACCAACACATTTTTGCGGCGAAACAGCCGACATATTAGACATATAGACATTGCCATTACACAAAACATTCCACACAATGTTGTGATAGACAATCTGGAAGGTGTATCTCTGCCTCAGATCATTCTCCGATTGGCATCACAATAAACAACATACACGAAAACGCACAAGCACACACGCAAACATTTTCAAAAAACACTTAACAGAGAACATAAAACCAATATCACACATAAACTCTAAGGCGGAGCTGGAAAACCAAGTTGTAGGCTTCTCCGAAGAGTTACAAACAGCACTAAACACAGCCAAGAAAACAGTACACACATCCAAATGGTCCATTAGCTTAAGTTTGGCTGTCTGCGCAATGCGCGATTGCGCATAGATTGCCGTATCGTCGGCATAGACCGCTGTGCGGGATTCAGGGATCGATGGGATGTACGCGATATTAAACAGCTGGGGGAATACCGGGGTACGCCGGCTCTGAGAGGCCTTATGGCCGACTCAGCCCCACCGGCCCGCAGGGAAAAGATGCGTTCGGCAAGGTATGACTTTGCGTGCATCTTCTACAGTAGGCCTTCATGCCATACTCTGTCGAAAGCCCGCTCGATATCTAGGAGGAGGAGTACCGTGCTTTGTAGTCGATTGAAGCCATCGAAGGTATCCTGGACTATTTTCGCTGCTAGCATCGCAGTGCTATGCCTAGCCCGGAAGACAAACTGTTCATCTGGCAGTACTTTTAGCTTATTGGCAATGTCCCCCATCCTAGACAGGATGAGCCTTTCTGCCACCTTCTCCATGGTAGGTAGCTGGGAGGTCGGCCTATAAGAGCTCGTGAGCTTTGGGTCTTTTCCAGCTTTGTCAACATGATTATTCTCGCGCGCTTTCAGGGTATCGGGAAGTGCTGAAGGCGAATAATGGCGTTGACAATATACATGAATTGGATTAAGGATTTGTTTGGTAAGTTGCGTAACGTTGAGTTGGGTAAGGTGTCATGTCCTGGAGCTTTGTTTCTGGGCAGATGGCAAGGAGTTTTCCTGAGTTCAGCAGGAGTAAGAAGCAGCCTATTTACGCATGACGGAGGAATAGGGTATCTCTGACTTTTGAATTTGGCTGTTGTTTCAGTTATTCTTGTATGGAAAGGTGTGGTATCCGGGTTTTCACCATGGATGCCCTCCAGGAAGTCCGCGAAGGCCTCCGCCTTGCCTTGATCGTCTATAGTCTCCATACCATTATGTTGGATGGTTGGCAGAGTCGCGAAGGTTCCGCGGACGTTCCTGGCAAGCCTCCATAGGGAGCCATCATGCCTACTTATGGAGTTTATATACTCCATCCATTTAGCAATTTTATACTGCTGGATTTGGAGTTTGATGGATTACGTTAGAGCATTCATACGTACACGGTCAATATCTGCTCTATTTCTTTGCCATCTGCGCCTGAGTTTGTTTCTAAAGCTGATTTGGTATAGGATATGATTAGGAAGGGTTTCAGCAGGGCGCTCTTTCCTGACTGTATGAGCTAAGGTATCTCTAAAACGCTGGATGTTCGAGATAGTAATTCCTGGACGGTGTCTATCTGCCTGGAGATCACTGTCACCTCGTTGAGTCTTCGTCGGAACTCCTCCCAGTTGAAGTTTTTATATGAGATACAAGTTTCCTTGTTCTTGCGATGTCTTTCTCTTAGGCAGATAATAACTGGGAGGTGATCCGAATGTAAAGCGTCCAGTGGGCGGAGAGGTTCGATGTCCGCAATCCCCCTCGTGACAGCAACGTCCAGGAAGGAGGCACTGTGAGTGTATCTGGAGTGATATGCCGGAGATTCGGAATGGTAGAAGAGGAAATCTGGGTTACTTCTATTATTGAATGTAATATTCGGCCTGCTCTATTTGTCGCTCTGCCGCCCCATTCTACATGGTGAGCGTTTAGGTCGCCAATTAGAACAGTCCTCTTATTGTTAGGGAAGAAGCCAAGGAGGTCTTCGCGGGTGAAGGGGGAGCGAGGGGGCATATGCCCCGACAATCGAGTTCATGTGAGAAAAATCTCACGGTAGCCTGCACAATGGCAATTTTGTCTCCATTGCAAACCTTTAGCAACGAGAGGAACTCGTCAAGTGTGAAAAAGAGCCCGCTTATGTTAACAAGGTCATTAATTTCATTAATTGTGCTCGAAAGTTTTTTATAACCCTTGTACACGTTTGGCCAACTAGTTGGGCCAATGAGTTGGGCCAACGTGTACAGAACCACTTGGCGAACTTGGTCGTTGGGGGCCAACCTTGGCCCGCCAGCCGAATGTTGTCGGTTTTCCGTGCACACATCAAAAGATCTTGGCCCAATCTGCCAACAGCGTTCACACGTTGGTTGTATTTTTATAATCACCTTGTTCTATTTTGATGAATACTTAGCAGCCAGCATTTTCTTTTGCGCCATTTTTTTAATCACTCTCGTTTAGCGCACCTTTCTATAAAAATTGAAACTGCTGCACAAGTAAAATGCCGCTGCTACGATGCATGGTTTCCACATCCATCCTTGTCAAATGGCCAATGAAGACTGAGCAACGCCAACGTGTAATCGGTATCCTCATTATTGGCCCAACTCATTGGCCCAACTAATTGGCCAAACGTATACAAGGGCCATTATAGTTCGAATTAAAATCTGCCTGAGAATTAATATGCATGTTCGTACTCTCATTTCTAGCACTTACATTTTTATTTTCCTGCTTTCCCTATGTGCTGTCACGGTTGGGGGCTTTATTCTTTCCCAGTGTGTCTGGGAAATGCTGGTTATACTGCTCGCATCTGTCTTTTTCACGTTCATGAAGTTGGTCTTTGCTGAGACCCTGACCTCTTCGCCGGTCAGCTCGTGCAGGCTTGTTCTGTTGCTTCGCTTTGGGCTGTGCAAGCAAACTCAGCTTGTAAGTGTATACAGGGCAGTTTGTGCTGATGAAGCGATGCTACCCCCCCCCCCCCACCCCCCCGCAGTTCCAGCATTTGATATGCGTACCCTCATGACGTGATCTCGTGAGGGCCAGCACATTTTGAACACTTGTAATCCTTCCTGCAGTATGTAGCAGCATGCTCTAGTCTAAGCCCTGACAGCGCTTGCATTGCATTATAGGTTTGTCAGATAACCTATTTTCCCAGCTGACCCACACATCAAGAATGGTTTTACATTCTTGATTCAACTTCTTTAGCGTGTATGTTGAATCAAGCACCACAAGGTATATAACGGTACTCGCGTGCGCTTCATCAAATAAATGTTCTTGGCATCAATGTTATAGAGGTCGGTGAATTCGTGCTAGATGTCAGCGTGAATTCGTGCTTGATGTCAGCAGTCTCTATTTCCCCGTCTAGACCTCTCAAAACGAAGGCCTTGGTTTTTTGCGATGATTCAGCGTACGTATGATATTGTACCTTATCCTGGTCAAGGCTACGCTTCAAGAAGGCCCAATTCTTCTCAAGCTCACAGTAAACTATCACCGTGTTCTTAGTTTACTTGAGTGTGTATTTGCTGATTTGGTGTCGCTTCAAATCAGCCTGGAGCGCCTTATGGTTTTGAAATTTGCCCTGTATAACTATTGGCGGGACAGGGCCTTTCTTTGCTTTTGGAGGCACTTTGTGAGTTTCGTCGAGGACATCTGACTTCCTCTTAGCGGGTCTAGTGCTGTTTCTTTTTGATGTTTTCTTACTGTTGGAAGACATCTCATTTATAGTGTCCTCCTCCATGTCTGACAGCGGCTGATATCTATTTTGGGTAGGGATCGGCTGTTTTACCATTTTCACATGCTTCTTAAACGGTGTTTTAAAGACTACTTTTTCTGTGCTAGGAGTCAGTTGAGGTGCGGAGACAGAGGGTAGCATATTAACACTATTTACAGAACTGTTTGCAGATATTTCCCTGCTTAAAGTGTGTGTTGGTTGCTGTGTAGGTTCTACCGCCATCTTTGTCTGCAAAGTGTGTGATACCGTGGCGCTTTCGGACACCGTCACGGCTTTCTTGTCAATCTTTGGCTTTTTCCTGCCAGTGTCTATTTTGGGCTGTACATTATCCTTCTTTCTAGATCAATGGCCTTGTTTAAGGGTACGGCCATGCTTGCGACCTGGTCGCGGCGACACGAATGCCGCGACCAGGTCGCTGTGATGTCTTGCATTGATTGTTATGTAGGTGGCCAGGCTTGCGACCAGCGACAGCGACTGATTTTGAAAACGCCTTTGTGGGCGTTTTTGAGACGCAGCGACAAAAACGCTCCCCACAGTTTCTTATGTAGATGGCCATGTTAGCGCTCAAAACGCGGCGTTCGATATTCGAACAACCACGATGTGATAATTTAGTGGTGAATTATGTATTTTTCGTACTCAGTCCTCATGTGACAAAATAAATTCGATTATGGAAATGCCTATTTCACTGTTTAAAATCATAATTTGTAGAAATATACTTAGCTAAAAGTTAATTAAACTAAACGTTATATTTTCAAAAGTCTCAAAAATCTTATTCCCATCTCCCCATCATAAACCATAGCTTTAAATGGCACTAAAGCTATGGTTTTTTTTTTAATATTTTGGATTATAAAGCTTATGCGAAAGCTCTGAAGATCTATTAATTTTTTATATCGTGACAAATAACGGAGATATTTACGAGTTTTGCAGCAATTATCAAATTAATCTTTGAAAAAGAGCTTTAAACAGGATTATCAAAATTTTACTTATTTAACGATTATTAGAACATCTGATTTTTCCTTTACTTTTGGTGTGAGAAAAGCAATCTTGTTGGTAGCAGAAATGTTAATTTACCCTTAAAATGTGAGGATTCTAACATGTGACTTGCATGTTTAGAGCATATTTTTTGGTGTACTTATGATATATACATATTCCGATTCCATAGAGAATGAAAATTAAAATTGCCAATTTCAAATATGTTAGATAAACGTAGGTTTCCAGATTTGTGACGTTTAAAAAAATTCAGTCTATTAACTCTGTGCGTTAACTGGATGAATACTATATTTTCTTTTCCCCCGCTTTTTCTGCAAAGACCTGGAGACAATAATAATTGCTAACAGTATGGTTTGATTTGAAATGGAGCAGAAAAACGCTGTCAAGCGTGGCCATGTGCAATGAATTTATAACACAGCGACCAGGTCGCTGTGTTATAAATTCTTTGCACATGGCCACGCTTGACAGCGTTTTTCTGCTCCATTTAAAATCAAGTCACATGTTAGAATCCTCACATTTTAAGGGTAAATTAGCATTTCTGCTATCAACAAGATTGCTTTTCTCACACCATAAGTAAAAGAAAAATCAGATATTCTCCCTAATAATCGTACAATATTAAGTCAAATTTTGTTAATCCTATTTAAAGCTCTTTTTCAAAGATTAATTTGATAATTGCTGCAAAACTCGTAAATATCTCCGTTATTTGTCACGATATAAAAAATTAATAGATCTTCAGAGCTTTCGCATAAGCTTTATAATTGAATTATTGAATTGAAAAATATTTTTAAAAAACCATAACTTAATATGATTTTTGACATTTTTGAAAATATTAACGTTTAGTTTAATTAACTTTTAGCTAAGTATATTTCTACAAATTATGATTTTAAACAGTGAAATAGGCATTTCCACAATCGAATTTACTTTGTCACATGAGGTACCGAGTACGATAAATACATAATTCACCACTAAATTATCACATCGTGGTTGTTCGAATATCGAACGCCGCGTTTTGAGCGCTGAAACTGTGGGGAGCGTTTTTGTCGCTGCGTCTCAAAAACGCATATAAAAGCGTTTTCAAAATCAGTCGCTGTCGCTGGTCGCAAGCCTGGCCGCCTACATAACAATCAATGCAACACATCACAGCGACCTGGTCGCGACGTTCGTGTCGCCGCGACCAGGTCGTAAGCATGGCCGTACCCGTCTTGCGTAAGCGATTTCGGCGCAAAGGTTCGATTAGGAAGCTGCATGACTACGTACTGTGATATTCTGCGATAGACTTTTCTCGTTTTTTCGAGAATTATATCATCAGGGGGTGGGCGCGAGGTGATCGAGGCAATGGAGACATCTCCATTATCCGAATCGGTTATTATACCGGCAAAATAAGTCGGGGAACTGTCCCCGTGTGCTGCAAAAAAGGCGGAGTTTTTTGCTATTTACAGTAAACAATATGTACAATCGTATGCTGTTGAAATACTATGAAATTTCACAGAAACCGGCCCGTAAAACGTTTGAAAATTCGCGTTGGGGTACTTTTAAACTGAGACCTCAAAATCAGTCTTATCCTTGCCCGCAAGAATAAGACTCCCTATGATCTATACAAACGAGATTCAAGGAACACATAGCTCATTTAAAGTATGGTAGAACAGAAAAATTAAGTTTTGTCGAGCATACTTTTGATAATAATCATAGAATAACAATTAAAAATTTAAAATTAATTCATAATATAACTGATTGGAGATTATTAGAGGATAAAAGTATGGAAATCATTAAATGTAAGAATAGTTTAAATAGAGATAGAGGGCCTATTCCGTATAAGTCCATTGTATTGGTTGATTCCAGGATTGGTTCCTTTGGGTCCGCTTGATTAAGCAAACATTTAGTATAAAAGGGAGTTGGGTAGATTTTAAATTTAGTTCTAATCATCTGCTGATGGTCACATGGTTAGCGAAACGCGCGTCGAGTACAATAATTCTGTTTCGGTATTGTGAATAAAACTCCATTTTAGTATCATATTATATAGACCACCTCAAACACGTCAGAGAACAACAAAAACGAAATCTACAAAGGGAGGAACGTTATTAAATTTATCAAATAAAATTTGATTATGTCTCTTATGGTGTAAACGAACTAAAGATAGATTAAAATTGAAAGATTAATCGAATACCTACTTACCTGTATGAAGATTAATCGTAATTTTCCGAGCTTGTCTTCCGATTACATTGTAGTTTCTGAATCACCATACCCATCGATACGTTTTTAAAGCATAACGTTTTTTATCCTCAACCCGAGTCTGCTATCGCACTTCGATGCTTACTCATTCTGTTTTAGAGCAAAATTGCCCGCCTAAGGGGCATGTGGTTGGGAGGGTTGTAATCATATCGGAAGACAAGCTCGGAAAATTACGATTAATCTTCATACAGGTAAGTAGGTATTCGATTAATCTTTCAATTTTCCATCGCTTGTCCTCCGATATGATTACATTGTAGCTGTTTAAAGCTAGATGGTGCAATTTTGCATTATTCTACCTTCAATCCTGAGAATACCACAAAAACACAATTAAGGCAGCAAAGTCGTTCAATTCAACTCTATTTTAAGTATGACAAAAAAAAATCAATGAAAATTCTATCCCATAAATTCCTTAACCACTTAAAAATTAAGGGTACCTATTCTAGATAAATAAACATATTTTATAATATAACATATTATTGATATACAATCAGAGCAAGACAAATGTAATAAATTGAACCTTAGACAACGGAATACTTAAAAGGCTACCTATTAGGGCTAAGATATACCCAAATTTAAAATTGTATTGGCAAATATTTCACTGGGCGTACCTAGAGGTCGAGTATAGAATCTCAAGAAAGTGTCAGAATTTTAGGACTCCACCCTGCTATATTCTTAATGACATTTAGGTTTACGTCAAACTTAAAGGCTGCTCACGTGCTGGCGTGTCTTACACTATATCCGGTAAAGACGTTAACGTTCATTCCATACCATTGTTTATTAAAATTAAGTTGATCCACCTACTCAAGGTTTGAGTTATTGCGTGGTGATGTGGTTTTTTTTTGAGAGTTAAGAATAGGGATGTATAATTGGAACGAATGTGCACGGTGACTTTAATGCACTGTTTTATAGAATTTGCGACACATAATAGGTAATTCTAATTTTTGAAAATACGAAAAATGGGCTGGCTTTTATAGGGAGCTGAGGTTTAAATTTTTTCCGAAATCTTCAATTTTGACTGTAGAGTCTCTATTATTGTCGATCGTAATTTTGGTTAATATTTGGATCCGATGTGCTGAACTTAGTGCCATAAGTGTTTAGTGTTAGCGTTTTCTTTGTTAGTTTATCAAGTGATAGAGATTGTAAAGGGTAAAGTGTTGATACATAGAGTAATACAGGTTCAACGTTCCATGTAAAATCGTATTTAGGTTTAGGGGGCTTTAACTTGTAGCTTCCCTTCAAAAATCTTTTTATTATATTTTAATCCCTATATTAGGCGGTGAAACATAAAGTTAAGAGATGATCTATAGGTACTTATCAAGACGTAAGAAGCTCCTTTGTTTATTTCGCGAACTAAAAAGTCCAGATAAATGTTTAAATTATAAGTAAAGACATCGAAATTTTGCTGTTACAGAAATTATAATACCTACTTATTAAAACAAGCGTTGTATGTTAAATATTAATTAACAATTTGTTTTAATAAAAATATTTATAGGTACGCCTATGTTATTACTATTAAGTTAGCAACAGTTTAGACAGTAGGATAACGTTGACAGTGTACTAAAAAAGCCGGTGTTTTATCAACACAGAACAAGTAAAAACCAACTTTAAAATCACAACATTGTACTGTTTCCAAGTTCCTTCTGAGATGGATGCAAACATTATTGGGATGGCGTGACCGGAAATGCTCCTTTGAAGAAATGCTTCTCAGACAGTTTCCTTGCCACCAGGAAAATTTTCCTATCTAACAGATGAGAGTCTCTATAGAGAGTAACTAATTTTTACTCGATTTAAAAGTCAACGGTTTCCCAACTAATAAACTAGGAAACACGGTATACCAGGGCTGTACTAGCCACCAATATTCCGGTGGCTTCATCATGTATAATTTTATCTAAAGCATTAAATAACATAGAAA
The DNA here is from genome assembly GCA_016904865.1 of Pissodes strobi. NCBI lineage: Eukaryota > Metazoa > Arthropoda > Insecta > Coleoptera > Curculionidae > Pissodes > Pissodes strobi. The sequence goes on from JAEQML010052761.1 coordinate 30,112, forward strand.
ACAAGGGAAAAGCGTAAAAATACCCATCATGCCAAGAAATTGTAAATGCATCGATTGCTGTGGAGGTTAAATCCGGAAACCAGGAACAGGCATTTTACATTAAAATAAGTTGCAAATAAATCTAACCCCTTATTATTTTCTGATATACCTGCTTGTTTAGTTCGTATTCTGTTTCAATGGAAGTTTCTCTTGATGCCTTGTCGGCTTCCGTTTTTCTTTTGAAGCGATATAAGATGCGAAGAGTGTTATACGTTTTGTTCACACCAGTCTAAAATTTCAAAGGTTATATTGGTTAAGTTGCGATATTTTACGCTTTCCCCACGATTAATGCAGGATATTGCCGTCTTGTTATCGATTCTAAGTAAGACTCTAATATTTCCGTTTGATTTAGTAAATAATTGTAAGCCATGACAAGCAGCTTTAACTTCAAGGTAATTAATATGGTTAGACTTGTCGGCTTCTTCCCAAAACTCGCGACATTCTTGGCCGTTACAATAGGCACCCCAGCCTGTAGGAGACGCAGACGCATAAAAAAAACAAAATTCCAATGAAAACGTACTAGGCTTCATATTTACAGTATATTCTAGATTGTCTATCCACTAGCTAATAATTTGCTTTGTATCTTTTGAAATTAATATTCTGTCATGTACGACTTTCCTTTTAAGGCTTTAAATTTTGCGTGACCTTGTCTTTTGATACGATGACGACTCTGAGGAACGGTACGAGTCGCTGCTATCAAAACACCAATAATTTTTGCAAAATCTCGAATCGCAGTAACTGACTTGTTAATATATTTTTTAATTGCCTCTTTTATTGAATTCATTTTCTTAAGAGGTAAAGAAACGGTCGAGGAAACGGTCCTCTGAATTAAGTCATAAGTAAATCCTAGGTAAGTTATTTTTATGATGGTATTAACTGACTTTTTCTGTATTTATAATAATTCCTAAATCATTTAGGAGCATTATACACATTGCAAAACAGTAAAGTGCATCAGCCAAGCCTGACAAATTTGCACACAATAATATTTAGTCAAATAACTAACACCCTGTAAAGTATACAGCTATTTTACAAACAAGAGTCTTCAGGAGATAATTTAGTCAAAACAATTTACACCCTGTAAAGTATGCAGCTATTTTGCAAACAATAAGGAGTCCATGATTGCAGTTTTAATTAAATAGGTCCACGACTATATTAAAATATATACTGTTGGCTCACAGCCTTTTAATCGCTTAAGTGATGATAGAATTTAGTGAATAGCCCACGGCGATCCCTCAGAAAGTATGGCCCACGGCGTTAATGCCAAATATGTTTTGCCATAACATCCTGAAAAGTATGCAGCTATGTTGCAGACAATAGTCTGCGGGTGATATTTTAGTCAAAACAACTAACACCCTGTAAAATATACAGCTATCAGTATCAGTATCAGTATGGAAGGGGTGGCCCCTAGCGGGCCTTGCACTTAGGCCACCAATTGGACCCGTTGTGCCCCCAGCCCGCATTAGAGAACCTCCAGGATGCCGGTCCTCCTTAAGAAAGCCCGCATCTCCTTCAGACTAACACGACGCACTGAATCTGGCTCGATCGATGTCACGCCAAAGATTCTGAATCTTGCCCACGCAAAGGCGGGGCATTCCGTAAGTAGATGGTATGGAGTCTCGTCGTCCTCCATGCACCATCTACACTCCGCCTCCTCTGCAATTCTCAGCAGGGTCAGGTGCCGTCTAAGCCTACAGTGCCCGGTGTAGAATCCTACCAGGGCCCTGCACTCCTTCCTAGGTAGACACAACAGCCCCTTGGCGAGACTCTTCGCAGGCCCATGTATCATGAGCCTCGTTTGTCTCATCCCCGGAGCCGTCCGCCATACCTCCTCCGCCCGACTCTCCATCCAGGTCTCCAAAGCTCCTTCGCGGACACACTGGGCGATCTCCACACAGGGGTCAGGCCCCAAGTATCCGCGTGCGGAGCCTTCTCTGGCTAAGGCGTCGGCTGTCTCATTTCCCGGTACACCCGAGTGTCCCGGTACCCAGACCAGCGTAACCTTTTTTTCGCTTTGCAAGTTCAATCAGCCAGCTTCTACACTCCCTTACCAACAGAGAGCGCGTACGGACCGACTTCAGCGCCATGAGTGCGGCCTTGCTGTCAGAGCAGAAGAAAATCCTCCTGCCACCGACATTGAGCCTTAACGACTCCCAGACCCCCATCATGATCGCAAAAATTTCCGCTTGGAAAACCGTAGTGTGCTCGCCAAGTGAGGCGTATAATTCCCGCCCCAGAGCCTCACAGTACGCACCTGCTCCGGACAGTGTTCCCATTCTGGACCCGTCTGTGAACCAGACTAGCCCATCCCAGGTTCCCATCCTTCCCTCCGTCCAGTCCTCCTTTGTAGGGAAGAGGAAGTTTAGCCCCTCGGGGAAGCCTATCTCAGGAACCATCGCGTCACCTGGCATACCCAGGATCGCTAGGTCCCCAGACAGGCCTCGCCATAGACCACAATGGCCCCAGCAGGAGCCATTGTCCCTCCACATCCCCACGTCAGCCAATCTCATGGCCGCCCTGGCTGCCTCGTGCCTCACCCGGTCCGTCAACGGGGGCAACCCCACCAGCACCTCCAGGGCCCTTGTGGGTGCCGTCCTCATAGCCCCGGTGATGCAGAGGCATGCAAGTCGCTGTAATTTGTCCAGCACTAGTCTGGACGCCCTTTTCATGGATCCTGGCCACCAAACAACCGACCCGTGCATGAGCATCGGAGCGATCATCGTCCTGTATATCCATAGCATAGTTTTCGGCCCAAGTCCCCAGGTCCCTCCCAGCGCCCTACGGCAAGCCCACAGGGCACTGAGCGCCGCCGCGGTCTTGAGCCGAATGTGTTCCTGAAAGGTCAGTTTGGAGTCCAACCAGACACCCAGATACTTGACGCATTTCTTCGCCACAAGAGGGGTCCCTTCCAACGCGATATTGGGAGAGACCTCCAACTTCCTTTTTCTGGTAAAGATGACCATCTCTACCTTGCTGGGATTCGCTCTGAGTTCGTTATCCCTACACCACTGTGAGAACCTTGTCAGTGCTTCCTCCAGAAGCCTCTGCAATATTCCCACCTCGGTACCTTGTGCCATAATCACAACGTCGTCTGCATAGGCCTGTGCATAGACCCCATGCTCTACTCTCAGGATACGTAGGATCTCGTCCACCACTAGGCACCACAGGAGGGGGGACAGAACCCCCCCCTGAGGACATCCCCGCGATGACTCAACCCCAACCACCTCATCTTCCAGCCTAGCCTCGACCCTCCGCCCAGTGAGCATGGAGCGGATCCAGCTCGTTATGACCGGACCCACCCCCGTTCGCTCCACCGATCGGCAGATCGAGCCCACGGCTGTGTTATTGAAGGCTCCTTCAATATCCGCAAACACGCACACCGATAGCCGTCCGCCTCCCAGCCCCTCCTCCAGCCTGGATACCAGGTGGTGAAGAGCCGAGTCCACCGACCTGCCCGTTCGATATGCGTGCTGTTCCGGACTCAGAGGGGCTCTTAGAGCTACCCACTCCCTAAGGTATCGGTCCACCAGCCTCTCTAGTGTCTTCATCAAGAAGCTGGTGAGACAAATAGGTCGATACGATTTCGTATCGGTATAGTCGTTCCTTCCCGCTTTGGGAATGAACACCACTCTGCTGTGCCTCCAGGGCTCCGGCACGTACCCGTGTGCGATAGAAGCCCTGAAAAGGTCCATTAGCGGCGTGCTAAGAAGTCTTCCGTCACGCTGCAACAGCGCTGGAAAGACCCCATCCTCACCTGCCGCCTTAAACGGGGCGAAGGTCTCGATCGCCCACCTTAGCCTATTGTAGGTGACCATCTTTTTGGCAGTGCCATAGTCAGCTCTAATGCTGAACCCGGCCCCGCCATCACCTCCCCGGCCCATGGCTGTTGAGCCTGGGAAGTGTGTGGTCAGTAGCTGGTGCAGAGTATCCGCCGGTGACGACGTATAGCCTCCACCTGGCTTACGGACACTGCCCAATTTGACGAGTGGATCCCTTGACAGCACCTTGCAGAGCCTAGCAGCGGCCGGGGCTTGGGATACCCCTCCACAGTAGGCCCTCCAGGCACTCCTTCGCGATCCTCTCAGCTCTCTTTTGTACTGTCCCCGGGCCTCTTTATATAGGTCCCAGTCAGTATCCACCCCGCTGTGTCTAGCCCTATTAAAGAGCCTCCTCAGCTGTGTCCTAAGGTTCTCCAGAGTGGAATTCCACCAAGGAGTTTTCCCTTTACTGTGCCGCTTAGTCACGGGGCAGCTGCTTGCGAAAGCCCCGGCCATCGATGATCCTATCCACCTTGCGGCGTCATCCAGCTCATCGGAGGCCCGGTACTTCCTCGGCATGTCCCTTAGACGCCAACTTAGCTCCTCCCTATAGAGATCCCAGTTAGTTGCTTTTGGGTTCCTAACTTCCTCAGCTCTCGCTGAGGAAGGGCCCAGTTCTATATTGATGTATCTGTGGTCCGACATCGAGTTTTCCACAGACACACCCCATTTCGTAATATCCGGGAACAAATCCCTGGTGCACAGAGTCAAGTCTATGACCGAGCTTCGTCCCGTAGTGAAGAAAGAAGAGCTAAATATACAGCTATTTTGCGACAATAAGGAGTCAGTCCATGATAGCAATTTTAATTAAATAGGTCCACGACCATACTAGATATATATACTGTTTTTTGTCCCTATTGGAATTGATTATTGCTGCATAAACAGGGGAAATATTATACACACAAAATGTATCTGATTATCATTTGGCGGTGACAAGTTTGGAGTTGGCATAATAAACGATCACTTCTTAGAAAGTCAATAGCCAACTTTTAGTGGAGAAGTCGAATAGTTAGGTCCTCGTCCCTTAATCAATTAATAATTTATAATAAATATAATAATTTATAATAAAAATAATATAATTTTTTTTTTGTATTGCGAAGCCCTCGGCCTAAACCTATTCTTTTTCTATGCCCTCGGCAAGAATTTTTCGATTGAGTGCTATTTGTATGCAAATTATAATACCCTCGGCCTATGCACAATCTAACTCAATCTAACCAACTCTTTGTTAGAAAGTCGAATAGTCAGGTCCTCGGCCCTAGGCTTAATCAATTAATAATTTATAATGAAAATAATATTAAGAATTTTTTGTATTGTGAAGCCCTCGGCCTAAATCTACTCTTTTTCTATGCCCTCGGCAAGAATTTTTCGATTGAGTGCTATTTGTATAATATGCAAATTATAAGGCCCTCGGCCTACGCACAATCTGGCCAACTCTTTGTGGGGAAGCCGAATAGTTAGGTCCTCGACCCTAGGCTTAATCAATTAATAATTTATAATAAAAATGATATATATTTTTTTTTTGTATTATATATATTATTTTTTAACAAAACCTAATCTTACACAAACCTCAATACAACTTATCAACTGTACGTAGATATTTGGCCCTCGGCCTACTATATAGGAAATTGATAAACCTAAACAAGCATAAACGAACCCCAAAACAACTAATCAACGACCATTTATTGTTCGTAAATATTAGGCCATCGGACTAGTTCTGTATAGACAATTTATTAACACTTACTTGAGGAACTGGACAATATATTTTCCCTTCTTCTCGACATTTTATTCACAAACACAAAACAAAACACGATTTTTGAACGTATTCGAAGGATACGGAAAACAGAATGAGTAAGCATCGAAGTGCGATAGCAGACTCGGGTTGAGGATAAAAAACTTTATGCTTTAAAAACGTATCGATGGGTATGGTGATTCAGAAACTACAATGTAATCATATCGGAGGACAAGCGATGGAAAATTACTAGTTTCATCACAAATGGCAGGTCATACTGGCCATCAAAATGAAATTATATCAATATTGGAAGAACTTTGAGACGCAAAAATAATTGTATAAAAGGTAATTACTTGCAAAGAAACAATTATTATGTTATAGGACACAAAGCTAAAATGTCGATTGATAAATTCAGATCACACATACTTTTCAAAGATAAATCATTTGAATATGGAAATATTTCATCTTCTTGTTCATCTTCTGAGATCTTAAATATTGTGGATATTAATAAAATAAAATTGTACTATAGCATTGTTTTACCCTTTATCGGAAAGTGGGATTCCGTTAAAAATCAGCATGAATTACTTTAAGATGGTAGAACTACGTATATTTTCCATTTAAGAGGGTTATATAGAGAAAGTTGAATACCCAAAAGAAGATGTTGCTCTTCATATAAACGAAAAAGCAATAAGATATAGAACGAAAATCAAAACTATATCAGGTGATGTAATCAGTTTTCACAACTATAAAAATCGATAAAATATTTGCCTATGTTTTATGGAGAACTTGTAATAAAATGTCCAATTTTAATAGAATAATCAACATTCTTGACTTACAACTATGACAGATAACTTTAAATATGTTATTAATGAACAGCCAAGCAGAAAATATTACAAACGTCGGAGGGTTATAGTAAAAGGTGTAAGTGATTTATGGCAAGCTGATTTAGTCGAAATGATACCTTATCGGAAATTCAATTGAGGATATCGTTACATGTTGGTAGTAATTAATGTATTCTCAAAATATGTTTGGATAGAACCTTCAAACTGATATGGGAAAAGAATTCTTCAACAAAGATTTTCAAAAGTTAATGGTTGATTTTAACATAAATCATTATAACACTTATTCTAATTTAAAAGCCAATGTGGGGGAAAGAGTGAACAGAACTATAAAAAATTTAATGTGAAAAAATTTAGCTCGGGTGGAAAGTACAAATGGATTAATATTTTAGATGAAATAGTTCAGAAATATAATCAAAACACATTCCGCAATCAATAAAAATCCAAATAAAGAACAAAAATTATGAAAAAAACATTGTAAGATTATCTTTTACTCTCGCAAAAGCAATTGATCCAAAGGTTCCAAAATTTAGTGTGGGTGATAAAAAAAAGTGTTAAGAAAACATGGAATATGTTAAATGGCTTGGATTGGATAAATCACACAATTCGTGGATTTTTAAGAGATGTATTATAATTTAATGGTTGTACCTTAAACGTATTTTAATTAAAATATATTTTTTTATTAAATAAAACAAATTAGTATTGAAATATTTTATTAAAAATCAACTTATATTTAAACATTTAATGTGATTAAAAATCTTGTTCCTATGTTCCTGACTGAGAAATATGACCAAAACATTTTGACACTGCACAATTCTTCTTTCAATCAAATCAATATAGTTTATTTTTATCTTTACAAATATTGACTGATTTCATAATATTTCTTCGTTGAAAGATTATTTTATAATTTTTCTTCCAATTGTTCCGAAAACAACAAAAGCATTTCTAACATCACACATACATTTTCACTATTGATATTCTGATTTGGATTGAGCACTTCATACATGTCGGATATAATGTTTCTTGAATGTGTGCGAAGGCTAGTTTGAAACAATTTGAAATACTTCTCATATTCTTGTTTCTTTATTATTTGAATTCTATAATTCACAATCTCAATGAGTGACAATAAGGTGTCAACAGAACTGCATGAAAGAACACATAATTTCCATCCAATTTTTGAATTTTTAAGATGAGGCAATGATTGAATTTATGAAATCTTAAAGTATTGTTCACACATCAACTATTCTGTCTGAACTAGATGAATCCATTCCTCTTAATTCACTCACATAAAATCCTTTTCTACCTCCAATAAGAATTCTTGGTGAAAAATCACAAACTCATTCCAGCTATATGAACTTAGATGAAGAATTATTTAAATAATAAACCTTAGAATTTAGAAGTTTTTCACTAATTTTTATACTTGAATCGTCTTTCTTAAACACATTATTAGTATTGGTGTTATACTCATATACTTTACTGAAATTAGTGTACATGTTGATTATTAAGTGTGATCTGGTAAACTAAACTGTTTCGAGATAGTCCTTGATGATATAATAATATGATCCCCACCAGTTGATACAATATCATCTCCACTCTTTTATCAGAAAATTCAAGGTTGTTCGTTTTCATTATATTCTTATTATTCTGCTTTAAATTTATAATACATAATTCCTAAGATTGTTATGAGAGAAAATAAATCTACTCTTAATCCTACATTAAAAATATAACATATCGCTTGGAATTTTCTTGCTCGTTGAAAAGGGTGCTGTTTAAACATGTAAGATTTGTTGATTTTATAGGGTTTTCTGTATGTATCATTTCGGAACATTCATCATTTTTACGTTTGATGATCCAATTTGTGCCATAAATGGTATTGTTTACATATTAATATAAAATTTTGAAGAAATTGCTATTAATGTTCATCTGCTGCATTTTAAAGGAAAAAACAAACTAAACTATGTGTCACTTTATATGAAATATGCACATATAAAGTATTTCTTGTAATGTAATATAACAAAATAGATGGGGTTAGAGACATGATTAAAACACCTTAAAATTTTAATTGTATATTGTAATAAACAAGAAGAGGCAATTCTATTACAGTATCATGGACCGAATGATGACATTTACAATAATTCAGATTACAAATAGCAGAAAAATAGCTAATGTAATTAAAGTGATAATAATTACAATATTTTGGATACAATGATAACATTCGCAACAGTTAAAATTATAAACGAAAAAAAGAAAATGTTTGTATTAAATTTTGTCATAACTACATCTTGTTCTTCACATTTCTTCATCTTACAAAGCCACACACATTCAACTAAATCACACTTCTTGTGTTGTCTGATGTTTTACAATAGGACAATCATCAATCGTCCACTCAAAAATTTCAACACCACAGTAAAAACATTTACAAATATCAGCATTTAACAAATAATGAAAACCTGCACGAGCTAAAACTTCGGGCATTAATTTTTCCTTCCATTTATTAAATGTTGAAAGTCATTTCATAACTTCTGTATGAAATATTATCAATTTCTTTATCACAACTTTCTACATATAGTTTGCTTGTTAACTTCACTTTAAGAAATATAAAGCTTATTCCTGTCTTAAATATAATCCAACAACCTTGAAAAATCCGTTTAGGAAAAAAAGAAAATTGTTTTATAATTAATTCTTTATGCTCATCTGACCATTGATAAAAAGGAATATCATGATAATCCCTGAAAGTGTATCAAAGCTGTCCGGAATTTTATATATTTTGTCATATGAAGAAGTTAAAGCTAATTTATTTACCAATTCAGAAAACATATTATGTAAACGCGATCGAAAGGTATACATAGTGCAAAACGCTTTTGAAATATTTTCAACTATATCTTTGCAATGAATATAAATAATCTAACTGATTTTTAACACTACTTTTTAGCACCTTTTGCTCTTTTAAACAAACCACTTTCTGTTTTAATGCAATATGCTTTCGCTCCGGTTCCATAAAAACTTTCAATAGGTTCACCAGCATATTCATCTTTAAATTTGCCGACCACAGACTTAGTAATTGACATATTATGACAATTGCCGATTTGAAACTTTGAAGTGTCAAATCTATCTATATTACACTTTATGTCATAAACATTTTCGGTTCGAATTTCTAAAATGAAGGAGTCTGTATCAGTATACAAGAGTAACTTTTTCACCGTATGATGGTTTAAGAAAATTGTAAAAAAATCATACATTAAGAGTTTTTGATATATCCAATATGGAAAATCCCACCTAAATAGGTTTATTATATTCAACTAAAACTTTTTGCATATGAACCGCAACTAAATTTTCTGAAAATATAGTTAAGTTTTTGATGTAAGATTTTGCAAAATTAAAATAACGGGCTTTTTTATTTTCAATATTATAAAAAATACTTCAAACTGACATGAATTTTACCCTTAAAAACCACCCCTAGTTGCTTTTCAAGAGAAAAATATGTATTGTGGTAGCTCATTTGATAAAAATAAGCCCCTTATTTATCCTTTTTTTTTGGTAAATGCTTGGCTTTCCTAATACAGAATTTATTCCAGTTAAATGGTACACCCTGTAAATATGTCATTACTATTGTCATCTTGTCAAAGTCAATCCAAAACTTGACAATTCTGCAAGAGCTTTTTACTGTTTTACTCTAGTTTTACTGCATTTACTAACCATTTTCATTTTTAGATCTGTTCGTTCTTGACAACGGGGACAGATTTGTTCCTCGAAACGTCGACTGTTTTCCCTGTTTCCGTTAGGGTTTTCAGCTTCGTTAGGGTCGTTAAACTAGCACTTGTGCTGTTTGCACCCTGGAGCCAGAGCAAGTGGCTCTATCTTAAGAAGAATTGTAAATGAATGTGGAGTAATAGGCAAACATTTGTAGCTGTAAATATGTAATATATGAAAAGAGTTGTCATCGTTTTTAGTTATAATATAACTTTAATTCGGTGCACGGTTTTTTCACGAGTCGTAGTCAGCAGTAAGCAAAAAATTAGTTAAAGTTGACGAGAATGTGTGATTTGACATAAAATATGTTAGTTGCGCAATTTACTGGCCGGATATATGTGGTTAGGAGAGTTATAAAATCCCAGTCTTCCAAAGCTGCCCGCAATAAAAAAAAATCAAAGCCTGCATTTTCATGGCAAAATTTGGAAGTATTTGACATTTCACTTTGACTGTATCCTCTTCTAAAAGTTGAACTGTCACATTTTAAATACGATGCGACTATTCGTTTCATTACTAAATTCAATTATTTTTAATACTGAGTTCCCAAATTCGATGAAGTAAGACAAACTCAAATTTGACTACTCTCTTTTCTTATGGGAATATCTTAAATCCGATGTTTCATTTACAGATAAATGCGTCGGTAGTATCATTAAATCGGGGAGTTGAATCAGCGCTCAAAAATCAAATAAAATATCCAGATTATTGAAGTTGATGATGAAGACGCGAAGGTGAAACGTCGTGTTTAGAATTTTAGTTTGCCATCTTATAGAGAATAAAAGGATAAGGAAAAAGTGAAAATAGGTTTGAAATGCCTAGAAATGAAGTCAGTAAAAAATAGAACTGCAAGTTTTAGATTTTTTGCGAATATTAAAATTTTTAAATCACTACCAACTAAAGGACTATACAATGTCTGGCAAAATCTTCACATAATTAATGGCTTTTTCTATCGGACCTAACTTATCCTTAAGAATAATAATTCGACTGTCGCATGTCGGCGTGATCGCTAAGCATTTCGATGCCCTTATGTGTCATAAAAAAATATTGACCACACAGAAAGAAATTTCAAACGTAGTGCCGTTGCTCTCGATTTTTAAGTTTGCTTTACTTTTTACTAATACAGCATTACTTCCGATGCCCTTTAAGGTTAACAACGCAGATTCAAAATTACATGATATTGGGTATACCTTTATAAATTTACGTGAAATTCGTTTCGTTTGTCATTTCATGAAAAAATAGTAATTTTCCATATTAAAAATAATTTTTAAATTCAATTTTTCCGAATTTACAAGAGAACAGTTGATCTGACACGAAAAGTGTATCCGAAACGAATTGTCGATATGGTAATTTTACACATGGCTACCATACGACTATGATCCCGATTTTGGAAATAAAAATTAATATTTCCTAAATTTTCGGGTAATCGCTGATCTGAAATGAAGAGTATGCAAAACCAAAACGTAGATCATCTAAAAAGTCAACTTTCTTCTTTAATAA
>MU190590.1:9501-22769 GCA_016904865.1 Pissodes strobi
CCAAGTAATTTGTTGACATTCTTGTTCTTTCAAGTCTATGGTAATCAGTTCTTATTTGATTACCATGTCTAGTAGAATACTCGTGGTAACAATTATTAAGGCTGTAGTCGCTGAAATTTCGATAACAATAGACAAGGCATTCATATATGTATCTTGATGGAATTATCATAATAATTAGCTCTTTGAATGCCTGCCTTGTATCAGCCCTGTAATCAAGACCTGCAACGACCCTCACAGCCCTCCTCTGCAGTCCAAAGACTCGTGCTGCTTGTGAGGAGTGACCCCATGCCAAGACAGCATAACAGGCCACCGACTGGAAAACACCATGAAAAGCCTGGAGATGGCACGGTTTAGGCAACACCCTTTTTAAGGTTTTTAATAAAAAAAAAACGCATTTGGACAGACGACCAGCCATGTAGTCTACATGCCTGTCGAATCTTAATGTTGGGTCAAGATGTACTCCCAAAAACCGTACCTCCTCAATGTTCTCATCTATATTCCTCAATCCGAAGATACTATTTTCTGTCTTAGCATCATTCAAAGCCGGTCTATTAGCCGCAGACCAAGCCTTCAGTTCATTCACACTAGCATTCATACGTTCAGTTAACCTCTCCATGCATACGTCAGACTCTGAAACAGATGTATCGTCGGCAAACAACATAACCTTCGATGTCGGAACAGAACTATTTATGTCATTGACATATATTAAAAGAAGAAGAGGACCCAGTACCGAGCCCTGAGGCACACCGTACTTCAGTGCAGCCTCACCTGACAGCTTTCCCCCATATGAGGTCAACTGCGTACGTTCTCCCAAGTAGCTACTCAGCAGACGGACACTAGTCTCGTCAATCCCATAGAACCTCAACATGTTGTGGTTGACCCAGAGTTAGAAAATTGGCGGATATATCTCTTTGCTATCGATACTACTTCGAAAGGTATTCAAACGAGCTGGTACTTATGATTCCGCCAGAGTTGTGCCAAACAGAAATACCCGTCAGACACAAGCTGTTCATCAACATACGATTCAATTGCGAACACCTAAAACGTCTCTGTTTCGGAACCCCTTGGTCTGGAGGACTGCCTCGCTCTGGAATGTACTTCCGAGTAAAGTCTTTCCGAAAATTACAACTTACAGCGCTTCAAGTCCAATGTCCACCATTTTCTCCACACATGCACCGCTCGTTGAGTGGTATAGGATTTTTCATTATTTGTGTGTGTGCCGAACATACAAAAATTACATATTTTAAATATTTTTACCTTCATAGATTGCAAGGCCTTCGAAAGGTAAATGTAAATATCACAAAATTGTCTTGTTGCAATTTGAAGTCATTTGAGTTTAACACAGTTACTTTCTTGTCTTGTCGTGATTAAAAAAATTGTTTATATGTGATTCTCCTCTAAAGGCGAGCGCGGGTTACCTAGATTCCAAATTAGTCCGGGATGACGCGTGCGTAATGTCGTTGTACGCTTACTAATTAGGAATGTATTCCGAATTAGTTCAAAATCTGTTCCGCGAACAAAACAATTGTTACGTTTTTCTGTTTAAAATTGTAAATAAATTAAATTAACTTTGTTGTTACTAAAAGGGAATACGAAATCCTTTTAATTAAAACGTATTGCAAAAATGAGACACTTTCAAAAACCAACCAATAAATAAGGTGTCCGATTAAAGAAATGCTATTTTTATGTTGTATCTTTTGTTTTAGTTCAAGTCATTTTCTTAAACGTTCGTTCGGATTCTATGGGATAAAAAGCAGAAAATGTCTATCTCACTTTTTTTTTAAAACGAAAGCCACCTTTATACCACAGTGTAGGGGAAACCGGTCAAATACCGCGCATCTAAGAAAGTCTACTTGTAAAAAAGTTATTTGAAGGGTTTTATAAACGCGCTTTTGCCTACTGGTTTACGCATGTGTGAGGTATCTATTGCTTACTTAATAAAATGTTCAACTTACACCTTATTTTATATAGAGCTAATTTTTTTAAAAAGTTGCTATGCGCGGTATTTCCGAGTTCATCGGGTAATACCTCGCACTCTGTGGGGCAATGGCGCGCAGTTTAGAAAAATATAATGCGATATGCAAAAGTGGTTTTAATTTTGTGGTTAAATAAAACAATCTTATATATTAACTTGTTTTATTTTAACTCAAACCATAATATGGCTAAAAGACAAGTAAGGTATTTTAAACGGTATCAAAAAACTACAACAAAAAACATATTTATTATTAAATTACTGTTTCTTAAACTTTTTGTTTCTGGAAATACATATGTCACACGTATATTCGATAGCTGAGTCCCATCTACTACATTCGGCATGTGACCAGTTAGCACATAGAACGCATCGGTACCAAATTTCTCCATTTTGTCCGAATTCTCTACAGACGAGGCATATATCCGTATTTAAAGGGTCGACATCATCATCTACATTATCGTCGCATAACTTATGTCTGGGTTTTGACGTTTTCTTATTTAAGGATAATTTTCTTTTTTTTTCGTTGCTTAGCTACTTTTTCCATATCTTTTGCTCTTGCTTGTCCTAACTTTTATTTTAAAGCATTTGCCTTTTTCTCTTTTTGCACCTTTTTTATTGAGCAGCCTCCAGCAGTTTCTTTAGGGGGGTAGATATCAGAATTTCTGAATGCTTGTTTGCTCTTCTCTGGACAGACGTTTTTGAAAGAGGTTTTGGAATTGGAGCCATTTTCTAGCTGCTTACGTAGTGGGGAGTCCTTAGTAATAACACAATCTCTTGACGGTCCTGGTTGAGGTTCATGGTGTCTTGATTTTTTTACCCCAACGGCTACTTTTGATTTTTTCTCATTACACTCTTGACAGTTAGTCTGCTGGTCCTTATTAATAACACAGTCTCTCGACGGTCCTGGTTGAGATTCGTGGTTGTCTTTAATTATTTTTCCTGTTTCAACAGCAACATTTGAATTTCCCTCTTGAGCTTGACTCATCTAGTTTCTGGATTTATTGGCCAAATACCAGCAGCTTGAAATCCAGAAAGTCCTTTTTCCATCGTGTCAACTTTTATGTATGCCTTGTTAAAAATGTATGCCAAGTCGTAATGCTTTTTTTTTCATATGCTTTGGTTCTTATATATAATTTCAAAGGGCCAAGCAAAGTCAAATCGAGCGGCTGCATTCTGTGGGAAGTGTGGGGTGGAATGGACAACATTACAATTCCATGATCTTTGCAGTAATTATAAACTTCTAGCGAAGTGTGGCTCGAATGATTATTGAAAATCAAGGGTACTGGGTCGTCTATTCTTGCTTTGACATGGCTATTAAAATGTTGTATCCATACCAAGGATAGCCCTTCATTAATCCAGCCATTATAAATTGCTCCAGGATGACCATTTTTTGCAAATGAGTATTCATCCTTAGCCTATTCTGGGTGGGATATACTGACCCACAGCACTCATGGCACAAACAACCGTCACAGTTTTTACCCGTTCCCAGGATATAGCAGATCCCATTTATTTAAGTCCCTTGGGCGCAAAAATTTTAGCTGGCTTCTGAACCGTCGAAATACCAGTTTCATCCACGTTGAATATTCGACTTTCTGAGAGCCTAAATTTATCGATATTAGATTTTGGAAAAAGCGATCGACTTCAATTTTGATAAATGCAGAGATGCGATTCAAACTAGTAGGTACCCTCCGGTTGTCTAAGGCTGATGGTGATATTACGTCTTAAAAAACGATATAGCCAATCTTTGCCAGCTAATTTTTTTTCGGAATCGAAAGGGTGTTTAATATTATTTTCTTCGGCGAAACTGTATGCTAGTCGGTGCAGTTCAATCGGAGTAACACAAAAAAAAAACTTTTGCCAATTTTTGGACGTGTTTTGTTAAAGGTTCTTCTTGGGATTTATTGAATACAGGATTTCTTCCCAATTTTGCTATATCAAAATTGTTAGATTTTAGTCGGTCACGCAATGTAGACTCCGAAATCTCTAAGGTCCTTCCTACTTCCCGAATAGCTCCTCCAGTTTTTACAGCGTCAATTGCTGCCTTCAACTGTTCCGGAGACAAATTGCATTTTTGGCACTTTCGTTTATATTTTCTAGTCATGTTGTCTGCAAGAAAATGCAGATTATTTTTTAACGTAAATCATAATATGGGGTAATCCCGCACACACACTATATTGCCCCGGAACTATTGCACGGCATTCCCCCAAACAACATGGCGCCATTTAACCTCGATCCACCACAAAAAAGAAATACTTTGAGGTTATACGAATTAGGCAAAATAAGGTTGTTATTATATAATCAGGCAATAACTGTACACGAAAAAGATATACGCATCTTTGGCCACTTACCTGAATTTTCTTAAAAATTAGATGGAAATCAACAATGCAAAACTTACAAAGAGACCACTCGCGCCCGCGACAAACAGCGGTAATTTAAAATGATTTTAAGCGATGGCAGCACTTGTTGAATGGTTATTAGCATTATAAGATCCTTTACACAAACAGTGCACTGTGCACTATATAAAAATCGGCCTCTCCTATTGGTCGATTCGCATGGCCCTCCGCTCGCTTCGCTCGCTACGGGAGCTCAACAAAAGGAAACTAACCAGGTGCTAACCTAAACTAACCCAAGACATACTCAAAATCAAGAAAAAAAAACTGTTTAGAAACATAATCTTAAAAAAAAATAAAAAAAAAATAAACGGGGTTTGAACTCGGGCCGGCCAAGTGAGACCCAGCTGTCTAAACCTCTACACCACGAGAGGTCTTGACAAAAATTGATTGCATCACGAAAACATATTGTAATACGAGATGGATCGACCAATAGGAGAGGTCGATTTTTATATAGTGCACTATTTGTGTAAATGATCTTAAAATGCTGGTTACTAGGAACGTTCAGAAATAGTACACTGCTCCGCGCGGTGTTCCCCGGTGCGCGGTATTGGACCGGTTTCCCCTACGATTATTCAATTTTGTTAAATTTACAAAACACTTCGCTGCAAACTTGTTTTTGGTAACTATAGCTACTTTTTATTTTAGGGGAGATAATCTGTTTGATATTTCTCAACATTATGTATGATTTGTTTTTGCAGTTTGAATCGCAACATACGTAACATTGAAAAGTGAAAAATTTTCACATTTTGTATTATAAACCACATCTATGAACATAGGCAACGTTTTTTTTTTTTGCACACACACTAAAGGGAGATCCTATGGCGCTCGACGAGCGGTGTGTGCGAAGATGTTGATTGACACGGTTCTTGACTATTTGTAGGTTGTAATTAGTGGGAAACAGATGTCCTGGAAGTGAGTTCCACAGTGATGCAGTGCGCCAGACAAAGGAGTTCTGGTAAAGCGATGTTCTAGGTGTTTCTAGTTGTACGACGAACTGGTGCGCTCCTGCCGTCTGTCGAGACTGTCTGACAGGAGTTGCCAGGGGCGGGATTATGCGGGCCAAATCCTGGGAACATCTGCCGTGAAAGTATCTGTAAAACAGAGACATCTCGGCCACATGTCTGCGATGTTCCAGACTATATGTAATGCCAGATTTTGCGAGGCAATGGTGGATCCTTCTGTATGAGTGGCAATTCACAAACCGTTGTAATAAGTTTGTGGTCGGAGGTACCTAATGGCGGACCAACTGTAACCTTGTACTGGTCAGGATTGGTGGTCAGAAAAAGTTGCAGGAGGGCGGCGAATTCGCCCCTCTCTGAGATTCAAGTTGGTTCGTCTACAAGTTGAGTAAGCCCGCAGCTGATGGCAAATGCTTCAGCTTGTTAGTACGCCGTGAAATGCGGAATGAAGGGCTCCCAGGGCCACCCAGCGCCCGGAGATCCGAATGGCCGGGGAGTTTACTTCCGGAATATTTTGATCCTGGAAGCATCATCATGTCCATATATTCCTACTGTGCAACCCGGGACCACCAACGCGGAAGCGGAACGTGATTTGGGAAAACCACTTAGCGCTTCCCAATTCTGGTGGGGTGGTCTTTCACCGGACGTTGCGAGTAGGCTTATGCATCTACCACCTAGGGCCGCTTCCACTCGAAGCATCGGCCTCAGACTCATTCCTTTGGCGGTCCCTAGTCTGACAGGGGTAAAAATGGGGTTTGTTGGATCACTCCCCAGTGATCAGCTCCAGACTTTGTACTTTGGTGTTCTCCAGCCTGGAGGAGGACAATGGGATTTGATGGACCACATCCCGTGGCCCTAGTAAGTTAGAGTGTACTTACAGTGAACAGAATATAGAGTACCTACTTATGGGTATCGCCGAATACTAGGAATCAACAATCAACAGTATAATATCTAATTATTGTTTTCTTACATTTTTACCATGGGTTAGAGAGATCAATATCTCTTTTTTTTTAATATTTTGAACTTATTATCTTAATGCTTGATGTTTTAGGACGAATTTTGCAAAATTTATATTTTATGCATAAAAATATTATTAATACAATGTATTATCTGAATTGACTATCTGTTGGTTTCTTTTCAGTTTGCAAATACGTCTGCCATAAAGTCTGCGAGAGCAAGGTAAGTAATTCCTTAATTTCCTTATTATTGTGATAACTTATAGCGAAATTTCTTGAAATACTTGCCACGTTTCAATACAACATTTAAATTATTGCCGCGATCATAAGGAGAGCCTTTCGCCACTCTTCCCATAAGCACTCCTAAATTTCATGCGTAAAGCGGTAGTCAATGTTAGGCAACCTTGTTTACAGTTGTGTGCTATTATAGTCTGTTTGCATGGTCGATGAAAATTGGTGCTACTTAGCCATACGAGGCGGATGTAATAAATTTTAAGCAGGATAAGATAGATTTCTTGGATAAATCATGATAATAATTTTTATATTTCAATATTAAGTAATTTAAAATAAGACCGAAAATCAGCAATCAGCAATTTATATTTATTTTTTGCTGACTGAAGTGATATTTAAAAAATGATACATTATCAATGACACTTTTTGTTCTCTACATAATAATGCTGTCAGACTTTCAGTCCTACGTTTTTCGCAGCCATTATCAACTTAATTATGTTTAATACGGACCAGGATTTTTTTGTCATTTTTAGAGGAATCTTGGCTGCATTTCTCTAAAACTGGCATTGGCTTTTTTCCTTTCTTGCGTTATTGACAAATTGAAATTACATTTTAATTATTTACCCTCTTAATCGGGCCCTGGCCATTTAAGCGCATCTGTAAAATAAGCATTTATCGCCCTTTGACCAGTTTATGAGTAATAAGAGTTCGGTTCTAATTGGAATCAAAACTTTTATTTTCGTTGTTTTGAAAAAAAGTTATTTATTTGGGTGTAAAGAAACGTGCATTATTATTTAGGTTACAAGGGAGATTTTGTCAGTTTCTTCTAATATGCTCAAATAGATTTCCTTCTAATTCCATGCATTTTTGGATATTCCTTTTAACTTTGTTGGCTGTCTTTTGAACTCACATGTTGTATCGAAGTTTTTAGTTCGTTCCTTGAATTTATGGGGTTTTTATAAATAATATTTTTGAGAGAACCCGAAGGAAGAAATTTAGAGGCTACATATCAGGCGACCGGTTCGGCCACTCAACTGCTCCAACATTTCCAATCTGTGTTTCAATATCTTGAAAGACAGTAGTCAAAACCTACAATCCTGCCCAAACACATTGGACTGAGGGATCTTGATGATTTTTGCAGATTTGGAATTTTTATTTCATGTAGATTTTCTATGGTTCCAGCATTTTATTTCAGGGTTGAAATTTCCACATTATACCGGGTAAATAATAAAAAAAAATGTAGGGTGCACAAAATTGTTTAAAATAAAAATAATTATTGCACAAAAACTAACCAAAACTAACCCAAGGCATACCCAAAATCAAGAAAAAAAACATTTTACAAATATAACCTCAGGAAAATAAAAAATTGGATTAAAACTAACCGTAGAAATCAACGCGAACGAAGCCGCGGTTAAAAGCTAAAAGTGTCCTATATGTTCTTTACTATACTCTTGAAAATATCTGTACAAAATTTCATGATGATCGGAACAGTTTATGCGTGAAAGTGTAAGAAACAACTTGCAAATTTTAGAAGAGGGCTATGAATAATACTTTTGATGGTTCGTTTACTTTAAAATAATAATATGCTTTTTTATTGTCTAAAATCCATTTAAAAACTATTTTAAATGGCAAAATTATATATAATACCGCCCTAGCGGCTAGAATCGATTTACATATTTCCGTCCTATTTGCCGAGAAACATCAAAAACTTTTTCTTGGTGAAGATATTAAACTTTGAAATTTGCCCAAATATCTGTTTGTGTAAATTCGAGTGTCCAGCAGCTTAGTTTTGATATCTCAAATATACTAAAAGCTATTAAAATTTTATTAATTACTGTGTATTTTATTTACTAGTAAAGTTCGGCAGCTTTTACTGTAGAAACTCTTCATTTGTTTGGTTTCTTAATACAACTCTAAATAAGACTCCAACTAAATTAGTATAAATACTTACCACTTCCAGTGCCGGAGCCCTCTTTAACTTTTTTTTCTCCTTCCGGTATATTTGCTATTTTTTTTTTAATTCATCCCATGTTCTGCCATTTCCCAAAGATTGTGCAATATCCATCCATGTATCGAATACAAAGATGATTAAATTAGATAAAAGGCGTGCCTTGAATCCTAAAATGTCATGCTTTGGAATCTAAAAAAACCCGATTACTTCCGAAGATATTTGGGAAAACCCGAATTTTCCCGATTTCGTTTTTATTTATTTCTGACTTTATTTCAAAAGACATAACAATACAAATTTCACATTCCCATTGCCACTTTTCCTGCTCTTCAAGTTGATGTTATTAGATTTTCAATCTGACGTTTCGTTTCTTTGCAACCATCATCAACTTTGTTTTTTTCAAATAGTCGAAAAAATTTGTCTTATTCCTAAAAAAACACTAATTTTAATCCTAAATCCAACGACATATCGATCCTTACATTTATCCGACGTTTCGGCTGAAAAAAACCATCATCAATGTTATTTAATGATGATTACGAAAGAACGAAACATGGGATCAAAAATCTAATTACGTCATAAGGTAGAGGACAAAAATTGGCATAGGAACGTGAATTTTATTGTGATCTATCCTCTTCATTAAAATCTGAAAAAAATTAATTATATTTTTAATTTCAAGAATTTGTAGATTGCAATTATTAATTTTTTAAGGCTTTAATAAAGAAACTTGATCAAAATAAAATTCACATTCCTATGCCATTTTGCCTCCTCTACATGATGACGTAATTAGATTTTTGATGCGACGTTTCGTTTCTTCGTTATCATCATCAAATACCATTGATGATGTTTTTTTTTATCCGAAACGTCGGATAATTGTAAATAGCGATATGTTAATGAATTTAGGATTGAAATTAGAGTTTTTTAGGAATAAAATAAATTTTTTCGACTATTTAAAAAAACTAACTTGATGATGGTTGCTAAGAAACGAAACGTCAGATTGAAAATGTAATACACCAACTTGAAGAGCAGGAAAAGTGGCAAGGGGAAAGTGAAATTTGTATTGTCATATCTTTTCAAATAAAGTCAGAAAAAAATAAAAACGAAATCGGGAAAATTCGGGTTTTCTCAAATATCTTCGGAAGTAATCGGATTTTTTTACATTTCGAAGCATGACGTTGCAGGGTTCAGCAAGGCACACCTTTTCTTTAGTTTAATCATCTTTGTACCTCTTCTCGTTTGCGAGATCCCTGTACTGTGCATTCTCATATGGGACACCGTGTATGTATATTGTATATTTGCAAATTATATATTACAATTCCAACAATCTTTTTTTTGCAAAATTTGATAGAAATCGCAATTGTTGGTTGCTATCGAAATATATATGTCCATAATAATTATAGTTTGACAACTTATATCAAACGTTTTATTCCCATGGAGGCCAATCATTTTGCTGCCTAGGCAGCAAAGTACTTACTTTGCTGCCAAGGTAGGAAAAGTAATATTTTGCTGATTGATATGTGCCCCAAAATTAATATTTGCTGTCAATCGGGGAAAAAACTTATTACCTAAGAAAATGTTTTCCAATGAAGGAAAACGAGATAGGTTACCTATATTTTACACATCCCAAAGAAATGGAAGCAAGGCTGCAGATTTATACTTTGTAATATTGTATATAGAACGCAGACAGCCACCTCGAAGTCGTTGATTATCATTTCGGTTTTGTAAGTAAACCCCGGAGGAAATATGGCCGTCGACTAACAAATGAGGAAAGAAAACTTGCATTAAAAAAGGTACATATATTGTTGACCTATTTACGAATTGGGGGATTTTCAATAGAAGATGAACATATATGGAGTGCGAAAAATCGTAGGGTAACCAAGACATTGTGAAACCAAGTGAAATTTGGGGTTAATGTTTGGAATGTCAAGTTGTAGGATTTTAAAAATCTTATTACCCGATTTTGCTAACAGATATTCAAAGTCAGTTGGAGTCATTTGTGTAAAGTTTTTGTAATGGCCACTAATGTGCTGGAAGCTTAAATAATTAATTAATTCCTGACCGGCTCTTCTTTTGTACAATTCACTACGCCGCCATCTACGCCTTTTGTTTTTTTTAACATTAAATGAGATGCAATGAGCATCGCACCCCCGCATAACAAAAAACATGCTGCAGCTTTCTCTTCGTTCGACATGTTTTCCACACAAAAACAATGATCCAACTCAACGACCTCTACGAATTCGTTGATCTAACGCCCGGTCCTACGTGAGCGATTTGTAGGGAACGCGAACGCGAATCAATGGCGATGCCGTGCGACTATATTAACTTTTCGTACGGCATCGCCAGCGCTTCGCGTTCGCGTCGCCTGTAAATCGCTCACCTAGGACTTGGCGTAACTTGCTGGTCGCGTGGCGAGCGCGTCTCTCTACATGGCTCGCAGTAGGCGCGCGAGACAACCGCGCTCATCGCGTACGCGTGGCAGGCGCGTGGCCGGGGCGTCGCGTGCGTGTATCGCGCGCATCCCGTCAGGTCTGTACGCACCTATACTTATCGTTGTCATTTAGAATTCAGCTGTTCGGCTTCACATATATCATTTGTTTTTTTAACATCGTCGACACGACTTTGGCTCCATCTACAATCATATCACCTTTGGTGATGCTAGATAAAGAGAGAGAGAGAGAGAGAGAGAGAGAGAGCTATACGGAAATACATTAAGTAAAAGAGATGGCATGAATAGTATCTACAAATTTTCTATTTTACTTAACTGCCTCTTCGTGGTTTGTTTCTGTTAAGAGTAAAAAGTTTTGGAGGTTGGAATATCAACATATTTTATTAGTGTACAATAAATATTCGGTTATTAATATTAGAATCGATATATTAATTTCTTATCAAAAAAATATTAGACAAGTAATATTAAAATATGAATGTTGATTTAATATTATATTATTATCGGCTAACAAATATTTGAAAGCAAATATTTTTAAAATATCAGTTGTAACTAGCAAATATTTAATTATGATATAAATATTAATTAAATATTTTTTAAATATTATGTGCTATTAGGGTCGCTACGCTCGGCTATGAACTATCAGCCGCGGCAGTCAATCTACTACTTTGCTGCCTAGTAAAACAAATAGTATATTATTTTATATGGAGGAAAAGTGATACTTTTCATGGCGCGCTCGTGTTTAACAGCCGAACGGAGTGAGGCTGGTAATAGAGAGCAAGCCATGAAAAGTAACTTTTCCTCCAAATAAAATATGCTGTTTTCTCTTCAAATGTCGACAAATTAATGCAAAAACATCTCTTTTTAATAGTAATAATATCTAATTATTATTAAAGATAAATGGGTTCGCAAGGCGGCTTAGACCACGGTCGTAGGTGGCCTTGCTTAGACCGGTGTCGATGAATTTAACATAAAGCTGTCAGTGGACACTGTCAACAATAATTATTTTTTAAGATGGCGTCTCCGATTGCGTTTTAATCCCGTATTGATAAGCAGTTATTGAGTAAGTTCGATTAAATAATAACCAATTTGTTCCTAAATTAGTGACTTTTAGAAATGCAGTCACAAATTGAGTGATAAATATAAATTGTAGTTTAATAAATTTTGAGTTGTTGACGCTTATTTTGTTGTCTGTTTGTATTGTATCTATGTTGCTATGACAACACTTTTACCTCCGCCGGCGGAAAAGTGAAAAGTAAAGCTCCGGCGGAGGAAAAACGAAACTTCACGGCCGCCTACACAGTCGAGTAATGACGGGTTTACTGACGTTTGAAGAAAATAACTATTTTCGGGTCAAATCTCAATAAAATGGCATGTAGTAATTGCAAATATATCTATAACTGTCAAACAAACAATTTGTCTAATTCGATGGCAACATTATTCTTCTAAATCTGTTGCTGACAGTCGTAACTCAAATTAATCGAATAATAAAAAGGTAAAAAAAAATATCTAAAAGATATTAAAGTAGAAGGAAATCATTTCAGCATCTTGGAACGGGCTAAAACAATCTCGTTTCTAACCTAAATAATGCAATTTCTTTGCATCTTAATATTTTTTAAACAATAAAAATATAACTATCAATTTCAAGTTGATCGCAACTTTTATTACTCACAAGCTGATCATAGAGCAATAAAAGCCAACTATGTAGATGTACCTGAATGACCAGGGTCTGATAAAGGGGCTAAATAAGTAAAAATTATTTAAAATATAATTTTAATTTGTTAAGAACGCAAGAAAGGAAAAAAATGTCAGTTTTAGAGGAATGGCGCAAAGATTTCTCTGAAAAGTATAAAACAGTCCTGCTCCATATTAAAAAAAAACCAATTTGATAACAGCTGCCGAAAATGAAACAACGGACGCAAATTCTACAGCACTTACTAGATGAAGAATATTTCAAAATAGAGCAATAAAAGTTTGACAGTTAAATCACTCGATGAAGAGCTTCATTTTCTTTTGGAAGGCTTAGACTTTATTCCCTTCCATGCTAGGACAATTATATCTAATTATTGAAGATGAGCTGACTTGCTCTTTTATGTTTTTTTTTTATTTAACCCTGCAAGAACCATTGATGTCCCGTATGTTTAATTTCACACTTTTTATCTTTAATTTCTTTTCCTCCCTTTTCTGTGTTTCTAGCTCAATTTCATTTTTCTCGGGCGTCCTGATGTAGATTTTTGACCGACCTTTCTTAAGAAATGACTTTTTTCGGCTTTTAAAACAAACCGATTGGTTGGATTCGGTCTTATGTCTTTTGGGCTGAGAAACTGTTTATGTTGTGTTATAGCTAAGTCTCTCTCCTACATAATATA
>MU190590.1:27769-41762 GCA_016904865.1 Pissodes strobi
TTCTCGTTCGGCTGAAACACATTGGCCAACTTGCCTTTGTCCACTTTGACTAATAATCTTTGGAACTTGTAACCCCGTCACAGACACCGTTCTTATTCCTGCTTCGTCCATGTTGAACACTCGATCCGGAGAAACTTTGTATTTTCTTGGATGACTTTTCAAAAGATAATTTACCATTTCCTGGATTAGAAGCAGAAGTTCTTGCAATGCTACCATTTCAGGCCTTCTCTAGCATGCCTTTTCATGAAGCTTGTCACCCATTCTCTTCCGGCTTGCTGATTTTCAGACCATTTGGCGGGTATTGTTTTATTGAGTGCATTTACCTACTGCATTTGCATTATGAAAACTTATAGATGTTAGCGTATGTTAAGCCAAAGTTTATTTCTGAGGAAGTTATTGTTCGATTCGGATTCTTCCGACGCCATGCAGAGAAGACCTGTCAAGATGCGTCTTTGAAGATTGTGGATTCTCTTCCTCACTAAGTGGTTCAATTTTTTTACTCATTTTGTTGCTAGGATCAAACGCATTTTTTACATTTCTGTGGAGCGTAGTTTACGTTATGCCATACAATAAAGCAGCATCTCGTACTTTCCTTCCGTTCTCCACTACTTCCAGGACGGCTCTTTTAAACGCTGCTACATTTGTTTTAACACTAACCGTTTTTCGTTTACACGTTCTAACCATTCTGTAAAAAACTTAATGGTTGCCTAAATATATTTATAAAATATTGAAAAATGGATGCTTGCATAAAATGAAACCTTAAATTTACTTGAGCACATACGACTTTTTGTTATTTCCCCTTTACGGAGGCACCAATATATAAATATCAATCAATTTATTTGAAATTATCTCTTTTTTAAAGCCTTTTGCATGTCCTGGTAGTTAATAGGTACCTACTGGAAACACCTATATATTGAATTTTAAACCTATTGAATTTTAAACCTATCAGTCGTAATACTACACCGAGAGAAAAGATTAGCCATTATACAAAAATCGAATGACCATAATACAAAACTTGTACACTATTTGTGACAAATTAACTATTTTTGGCCAATATACAATCGGTTTTTCTGAAAGTAGTATCGCTAAACTATAACGATTATACAATTACTGTATACTGATTATTAAATAATCATATTAATTTAAGTTTTTGTGATATATCCGTACGCATATTTTATCCTGCTTTCATATTAGGGCCTGTATACCGTTAATACAGCAGTTGCATAACCATTATTCAACCTGGTATACGCCATATATAGTTAATTGTATATCCACTATATGACGGGTAGAATAGCTAATATTCAAATATTGATTAACCAGTATACAACTTGCATGTGCACCGTATATATTTTGTTGTATAGTTACATATTAGCGAGCATATTAGTTATATTACGTTTAAACTATATCTCATGGCGTTGGCAAACATTATGTTTGTGACATTACTTATGTAGGGGTCCTGGATTCTATTCTCATCTTGATATTGTAATCGAGTCCAGTATACGCTAAAATTGAACATGTCAATTAAAATTTGTTTTAGATGCATGGTCACAAATTAGGAGTACCTACACCTCTGATCTATTAACATGAATTGACTACACAATGGTTGCTACTTAAATAGAAAATATTTTACGTTATTGGTTTTTTCAAACTTTTGATTCACTCGCGGCAACCTTCGTGTGTTAATTCAAATGTAATAGTATAGGAAGTTATCCATATCTCTTACACGCATATATCATCGATCGTATGGTAAAATAATTAGATCTTCGTAGAATACAGGACCTAAAAAGAATGAGTTTTTGGTTGACAAAACGTAAACAAGTGATAAGTTTGAAAACGTATGCTATATATGTTAACCTAAGATATACATACCAGCATGTTCTTTGGTGGATTTTCTCCTATCTTTAATTTACTACAATTTCCTTAAATAATCGGTAAATTGGTTGCTTCAGCCGCTACTCTGCTTTGTCTTCTTGCTGTTTGGCGTGGCGTCGTTTCAGCCGCAGCGGCAGCCATTTTGAAATAATTGAAATAGCAAATGGTGAGCTATACAAGAAAAAGATTACGTACATCAATCGGTAGGTAGTTTTATTGGTATACAACAGTTGTATAACAGTAAATAGTCCGCAGTTTACCTAGTTGATTACCAATGTGCTATGAAATATTTGATTTGTCATTATACAATTACTGTATAATTCGCTTTATATACAACTTGTATAACCAGAGTAGTATTATTGTTCATTTGCAGTTAATTTATCTTGTATAGTCACTATGTTTCTTAATCTAATATAACGAGTTTTATTGGCATAATTTCAACGTGATTCTAAACTATAACAAAATTTGCATATGCGGTATGTAACGTTATATAATGGTAAATCAACGCCTTCCAAAACAAAAATTGATTTGGGCAATTTTTCTCAGTGTACTGTAGAAATTATCGTTTATTCTCAAAATATCAGTGGGGCAAATTGGTACTGCCTCTACGAATTTGTTTTAATCTGCCCCAAACAGCATTAGCGCGTAAAACCTAAAATCATTAATGTTCTTTTCTACATGGGCTTTGTATGCCCTAAACTTAAACCTTACATACATCCTAGATTATTGTAGACAAACTCGAAAATCTATTGCACAAGTTACCCACTTAACGATCTTACATATAAAATATTATAATACTTACTTTAGACTCACACATTTTTTCACACAAATTTTTTTATGCCTAATCAGAATATTTTATTGACCATAATCCAAAATACATGACGGTCCTTCCAAGCAGCGTTTAAATACTTATATTGAGTAACATACCTGAGGCTTGCCTCGAAATAATTCTCAATTTATAAGCATCCTGTAATTTTCAACTGCAAATCATAAGTAAGTGTATAGCATTTATTAAAAATATTTTTAATAAGGACCTGTTACCAGACACTAGTTGTTAAAATTTACTTAAGTCAGCACCGGGTATCAGACAAAAAATATGACCTGGGAAGTCTTTTACCAGGCGCGTCGCGTGTCTGAACATTTTCTACACATTCGCCAATTTGTCACAAATATCGGCTTCTCAATAACTTTAGAAATCTCATGTATTACCTGCACTAAATTTAACATAAGTGTTTGATCTGAATCTAATGATTCTCCTTTTAGCCTTTGGCGTTGTATCCTACTGTATCGTAGCGTAGACTATTTTGAATTTGTCTTGTCTCCTAAGAACGTTTGTTCGTCAAGAAAATTATCTGTAACAGGAGGGTTAACAACTTGTTTGCTCATTCCCATGTTTGTTTCAATAGTCAAATCAACTTCAGTATTTTGTTTTGGCCGACCCACTCTAGTAGAGTTTGTGTTTTGTTTAGAGTTCTCAATTTTTTTCTGTATATCATAGTTTTATGAGATTTTAACTATGAATGTTTAATCCGGACTTAAGTAAATTCAGTATTTCACAAAGATTTAAAAAAAATGCACTAATGTACGGGATGTTTATTTTAAAATATCACAGCTGTTATTATTTTTTAGTAGAAGTACACTGCGTCGTTGAAAATATTTGAGGTCTATAAAGCATATCGAATTAGGCTTTTGATCAAATTTTGAAACCGATTCGAAGATCGGTGCGCTAGAACGTGTGATGTAGGTATACCATCCACCCTGAATCACTCTTATGTTTGTTAAGCGTTGGCTCAGTCGGTCACGTCTATCAAGGAGCAAAATCTTGGTAGAAATTCCACTATGTATGTGCTTAAAAAAGTCCACAGGAAATTCTTCGAACATGCTAAAAAATACATAAAAGTGCCAAAAAATTCCACAAAAATATGAAAAATTACACACAAATGCCGATAAATCCAAAAAGTTACACAGAAATACCAGCAATTCCAAAAAATTCCACCAAAATGCCAATAATTTAAAAAAATATGCCCATATCTGAAGTGAAACTTCTTAAACTTAAACGCCCTAGTCTTATACATATCGTAATGGATTTGGTTAAAAAGTAGTTTTTTTTTTAAATATACTTACCACTCAATTAACAAAAAGGGAAGGCCTAAATAAAAAAAAGCATTCTTCATAAAAGTTTCGCTTATGTCTTGACAAGGTAAGAGAGCAAATCCCATATTTTTTGCTTGTAAACTAACAAAAATAGCACAATAAAATATCGTAACGCTTTTTTGGGACACCTCGTCGTGTCGTGAGCGCGCGTATCGGGACATTTCGTCGTGTCGGACGTTTCATGACCTTCAAATTTTACTCCCGGCGCGCGTTAAGAAGTTTCACTTCAAAAATGCACTCTGCGTGTACAAACAATTACAGCAGCGATTTGCCCCTCCGTCGGCTACTATCCAATGAATATTTGCATGAGACCTCAGAACTATATTTTAACAGATTCACATTTTCTTAATTCAGTTCAGTATTTTGTATTATTGTGCGTTTTTATACTTATTATAGATATCCGGAAAGAAAATAACCTTCCTTTGATCGGTTTCCTATACTTTAAAATAATTTAATTAATCATTGATCACTTACGCGACCACGACCAAAAGGATATCATGTAAAATCTAGAAATAGATGAGACAAATGTTTTAGCCGTAGTAGAAGCAAATCCTTCAACATCATTTAAAGTAGAGCTAAAGTTTACAGAATTAAAAATATAAGTTGGTGCACTAAGCGCCAATTGGTGTTGCCGCCGAGACGTGACGAGACGAGAATAGGCCTTCTCTCGTCTCGTCTCGTCAGCCGAGAGAAAATATGTCTCTCGTCTCGCCGAGAGAACGCTTTCTCTCGCTCGAGAGAACCCTTCTCTCATCTCGTATCGACCCTTTCGTAAATACTAAATATTCAATTTAAAAAAGCATAAAACATAACAAAATATACAGGGTTAAAGGAGGTTATTGTTTGGGTTATTTTATGAATTAAAAATACATATTAACATAGATCCGTTCTTTATTCAGGGTGTTAATTTTAAAAATCGTTTTTGTTTAATATGTTATGCATTTCTTGGCGTATTACCTTGAAAATTGGCATACGGGGGTGTCTTGGTATGAAAAATCAGATTATTGACACATTCTTACTCTGGTCGATAGAGCTTTAAAAAGAAGAGAAAATTTATTTAAAATTATTTAAATAATAAATTTTTTTAATTGCTTCTTTTTAATTTTATTTTTATACTTTAAATTTTACAATAAAAAATTTAAAGATTTATTTAAGCTGTAGCTTTCTACGTGTACATTGTGCACAATTTATAGTAACCTTATTTTTTTAAATGCTTTAAAAACATTCTTTTAATTCAATGCAACGTATTTTTATGCAATCTGCAACACCCTGTATAGAAAAATATGTATTGTGCACAAACTACTTCTCAAACGCTATAGCTTTCCATTCAAAATTTTGTTCTACATAGTGGCACAAAAAAGTTGAAGGGAGTGGACATTATAAAAAATCACCCTGTACAACCAACACTAGGTTTTGTTAATTTTTTTTTATTTTGGTTGTTTTTTAACATAATCCTTTTTGTGCCTTTAAAATGAAAATAAATGTTTAAGATTGGCGTTTTATTATTTTTTTTATAGAAAGAAGTAAGGCAAAGCTAAGTAAGTGTGCGGGACATTTTCAATAACACATATTTATGGAAATGTAACTCCCTCGATTTATGTTGTGAACTGTATGATAAATAGGATTCTTCTGGTTCTTACAAAAAATAATTTAAATTTCGATTTAAATTTGAACCCTTTTTGAAAATATATTAGAATTTAAATTTAATTACAATTTTCATATTACAGCAAATTGGCAAAATCTCTATTGTTGTTCTTATTTCTAAAAACCGCCTACTTTACACCTCACGGTTATTAGGGCAAGCGCATTAAAGAATATAATACTATTTTTATTAGCGCGATATAGGTTACAATAATATCTAAATAAAAAGAATATAAAAAAGGTAAAAGAAAAGTTGTTGGAAATGTTTCCAAAATTAAGATTTTGGAAAAAGGGAATATTACTTATAAACGATTTTTTACTGATGAAATTGAAAAAAAAAACTTTAATTTTTTTAATGCGAAGGCGATGCTTTATTTTTAATGTCTTATCGAGTAAGTAAGATTCGAGAATATTTTGTTCTTATTCTTATTATTATCTCAAACAAAATGGCAACGTTTCAAACATTTACATTGTTGAAATTCTACAGAATCAAAATGGTTTAAAATTAAAAAAAAAAACAACTTGCACATTCCCTATGTTATTTTATCCTATCCTATAAGATCTTGGCCCTATTAGATCTTAGATCCTACACATAAGAGCAATCGCATAATATTTACAAACCCTTTTTTTATTTCCCATGTTAAACCCTTTTGATTCTAAAGCATGTCAAAAATGCAAAAATGTAATAAAAAAAAATGGCGACATTTCGTTTTGGAGGGTTATGTGAATCTAATATTTTGGCATCATAAGGTATTCGATAGCACCTTCCAAATAAGGTATCACAATATCCCATTTGTATTTTTTTCAATGACCCCCACCCCTTTTCACCTTTAAAAAACCCTAAGGGCCGGTTTCTTAATAACGAGTTAGGTTTAACCCGCGGGTTTTCTATAGAAAAATCGAGGATAACTAGCGAGTTAAGAGTTAACTCGACATTGGGAAACCGACCATAAGTGTAGAAAATGTGTATGCTAACTCCGAATTTAATACAATAGGTATCACCAAATTACTTATGTATGAAAAAATCATAATGATTTGTTTTTTTATTATTATTATGCCAATTTGCTCGAGAGATTGAGAGAAAAACGAGAAATTCTCGACGAGAGAGCATCTTTCTCTCGTCTCGTCTCGAGGTTTCATTCGAGAGAAAATACCTCTCTCGTCTCGTCGAGACGAGACGATACGAGACGAGAGACGAGAATCTCTCGTCTCGACGGCATCACTAGCGCCAATTCAATGAAATCGTCATATCAAAGGCGAGCCGAGGACGTAAAAAAAAATGTAGGGGGTATTGAGGCAATAAGAGCCGAGTTTGACGCGATTTACTTAGGTCAAAGCGCTATTGGGCAACATATAGTAAAATTTCCCGTTTAGTAAGTAATAAATGGATGAATTTAAATAATGAAATATGTTTTCATTAAAATTTTGAAAAATATATTTTGTGGAGTCACAAAAAATATGAAAAGGTAAAGGCCTTATTCAGCATATTTTAAAGAAATTACGGTAAATACAATTGCATATTTAAATAAAATTTGTAAAATATATTATTTTTTACTTCAAGAATGAAATTTAATACCCCGTGCAAAATTCTTTATTTTAATTTATTTTGGGGATGAACTACATCATAGTTTTGCAAAACTTTACAAATTATTTTGGAAAAAGTCTTACAAAACTAATTGTCTACATTTTAGCAATTTCTATATTTCGTTAATTTTACCACAATAATTAATTAGCACAAAATTTAAAGTAATAGACTTTTAGATAAACCTATATTTGCACCCATCTTCCGTTTTTTTGCAAATGCACAAAATCTGATTAAAAGTTGCCTTTTTTAGTTGGTAACACGGTTGATGGAACAGCATATGAATGTATACAGCTCCTAGAAGAGTTTGCAAAACTGTTTTCATTAAAATGCAAACCACACATTCTAATACGGCTATGACATTACATTGGTGTATCATTCGCATATTTGTGGCATCCTATAAATTCTAAGGCACTTTTCCAGGCTCGACACCTGCAAGTTTTTTTGTTTATTACATACTCTATGGGCAAAATTAAATTGGATAAGTTGTGGCCTAAGGTATTGGGATTAAAAAAAAACTTTGCAAAGACGATCTACTTCAGTGGAGTACAGAAAAGGAAGTATTTTGACTAGTAGTTTTGAAAACCAATTTATTTCAGGTCGTTGCATAAATCGGCTAAATGAAATAATGATGTAGAAATGGGCAAAGAAGATTTGAAAGAGTTCGGAATATTGACCATTGAAAAACTAGGTCAATACAAACAATAATAAAAATTGATGCTTTAATTGTGGAAAAACCATGTCTTGTGGGCCAAGTTAAATTGGATCTTTTTTAATGCTTAATGACCCTTTATTTTCAAAGGATGTTTTATCATTTTTGGATATGTCATGGCACATTAGATTCAAAAAGAAATATGTAAAGCAAGTCTACTTCAGTGGCGTACATTAAAATTTAAAATAATTATTTTTTAAATTTTAAAAATTTTAAGTAGATTCAAAACTTTAAGTTGACCCACGAGATATGGCTTTACCAAAATTAAAGTATAAATTTTAATTTTGTTTGTAGTGACCTCGTCTTTTAATGTTCAATATTCCGAACCGTTTCAAATCTTGTTTGCCCATTTTTATATATTTATTTCATTTAGCCAATTTTTGCAACGTCCTGAAATACACTGGTTTGGAAAAATACCCCCTTTTCTATATGCCACTGAAGTAGAACCTCTTTGCAAAGTTCTTTTTAATTCCAATACCTTAAATGATAAAAAAACCTTTGAAAATCAAAAAGTTATCAAGCAAATTAAATTGAATCCTTTTTTAATGCTTAGTGACTTTTATTTGCAAAGGATTTTTTTATTATTTTTGGATATGTTATGGCCTAAGCCATTAGAATTAAAGAAAACTTTGCAAAGCGTGTCTACTTCATTGGCGTATAGAAATTTGGAATCTACTTAACATTTTTAAAATTAAAAAAATAATAATTTTAAACTTTAATGTACGTCACTGAAGACGACCCGCTTTACAAATTTCTTTTTGAATCTAATATCTTAGGCCATGACATATCTTAATGATAAGAAATCCTTTGAAAATAAAGAGCCATTAGGTATTAAAAAAGATCCAATTTAACTTGGCCCACGACATGGTTTTTCCAAAATTAAAGTATCAATTTGTATTTTTGTATGTATTCACCTAGTTTTTCAATGTTTAATATTCTGAATCCTTTCATATTTTTTGCCAAATTCTAGATATTTGTCATTGGTTTTGAAAAATACTCCCTTTTCTGTGCGCCACTGAAGTAGACAGTCTTTGCAAAGTTCTTTTTACTCCCAATACCTTAGGCCATAACATATCCAAAAATGATAAAAAATTATTTGAAAATAAAAGGCCACTAAGTATTAAAAAAAGGATCCAATTTAATATGGCCCACAAGACATGGTTTTATCAAAATGAAAGTATCAATTTTAATTTTGTTTGTATTGACCTGATTTTTTAATGGTCACTATTCCGAACCCTTTCAAATTTTTTTTGTCCATTTTTACATCTTTATTTCATTTGGCCGATTTTTGCAACGACCTGAAATACATTGGTTTAAAAAATACTCCCTTTTCTGCACGCCACTGAAGTAGACGTCTTTGCAAAGTTCCTTTTAATCCCAATATCTTAGACCATAACATATCCAAAAATGATAAAAAAATCCTTTGAAAATAAAAAATTATTAAGCATTAAAGAGGGTTCCAATTTAATTTTGCCCACAGTAATATTAATATTGAACATTGATGGGAAGTAGGACAAATTTAACTTGTAAGATTTGACCCAAACATACAAGTGAAGTTAAATAAAAGCTTATAATAAACTAATACATACCTACCCTTTTGGGCACCTAAAGAGCGATATATTGTTTGCCATTCATCTTTCACAATCAACTACTGAACAAATATTTCGATTTTCGACTAGACATTTTACTCAGAAGTCCGCTAAAAATAAACCGATATATTTTTGAAATCTCACCCTATACGCAGGACCGTAAACAAATTTAAAATAAACTTAAATTACCTAGCCCTCCACTATAGACTGGCACCAGTTTACCGGACAGGCGGGGAGGGGCTGAGTGGAATTTGACGATAGCGCGGAGTGAATCAACTTATCGGTAAACTTTGGCAGAGCCCAGCAAATATTAAAAAATATACAACTTCAAACACTATAAAACTCATATTGTTCAGAACTTACACACTGTGGCTGCTAAACGTCGGCGTCGGCTAATTTTTGCAATTGGTATCTAGGATAAATTCAAATAAACAAACATTTTGCTCGTTCAGTAATATCGACCAATGAGGTGTATTTCTCAAGTGCTGGCAATTTTATCAGAAACAATACTAGACACTGGCATCAAGAAAATCCTAACCTCATATTTGAGAGTGAGCGGCAGGGTAGATTCGGCTTCAGCGTCGCATGTTTCATATTGGGTGGACAAATGGAATATACACATAAATTCCATATTCTATTGTCCAGGAAGTCTTTCAGCAGGCCGGTATCTAGGTATATTGAAAGATGAAGTTCCTGTATTCATAGATGAAGTTCCCTTGGCTGGCTGAGACGCTATATATTTTCAGCAGTACGAAGCGCCTGCTCATAATTCCCTGACAGTTCGCCTCTTTCTTTTCTGGAAAAAGGTTAGGCACTCATGGACCAGTAAAATGACCCATCCGATCTCCCGATCTATATATTTTGGACTTTTTTGTGGGGCTACTTACAAAACAAAATTTATGCCAAGCATCACCGCAACCAACATGAACTTCGTGAAGAAATTACCGTCGCATTTCAAAATTTACAAAGACGTCCTATAATAAACGCTCTAAAATGAATAACCAGAGTGTGCGAATTATGTGTTAGAGAAAATGGTAATCATTTTGAAAAATTTCTATGGCTACTTAAAATGTCTGTTTATGTTGTTGTTAATGTTTGTTATATAAAAAGCATAAATTACTATTAATTATTTATATTGGTAAATATTTAGGTAGGTACCTACAATGTTGGGTTAATAAAACAAATATGTTTCAAACTTCTTCATGTTTATAAGCACACAGCTGAAGTGAAACTGCTGAAAGAGATATTAGGAATTGAGTTTCTTTTTGAAGCAATTTTTTAATTTTTTTTTCTAATTTCGTTTCATAATACTTTTATAAACTTTCTGAACAAATTTTTCCCTTTTTTTCAATTTTTTCCCTTTTTTTGGAAAGTTTTTGGGTGTCCAGGCCAGGGACGGTTATAATTTCAGCACCCCCTCCTCCTCCACCCTAATGATCTCTTGAAACTGTAGACACTGGTCGACACTTATTTTTATTTTTTCTCGTTTTTCCTTTCTTTAATTATTTTTTTATCTTATTTCGTTTGATAATACTTTTATTAACGTTCCGAACAATTTTTAATTTTTTTCAATTTTTTCCCATTTTTTCGAAAATTGTTAGGTATCCGGGGGGGTGGCGGGTATAATTCCTATCCCACTGATAACCCCGTGAAGCTCGACACTTTTTTTCAAATATTTTTAAAACAATTTTTTTTATTTCAATTTTTGGCAACCTCGACCTCGTAGCTCAACTACTTCGCCTTTTTTTCGCCAAAAACCGAGATTCTCTAACTTTTTTTTAAATATTTATTTTCTTATCTTGTTCTACAATACTTTTTATTAATTTTCCGAACAATTTTTTAAGTTGTGTTCCCATTTTATAATTCCCACCCCACTGATGACCTCGTAAGACAGGGTCATCGCTTGTCAGAGTCTCGATCCCAGGCTCCGTTGCAGAGATATCGGCAAAAAAACGGGTTTTTCTCAAAATCCCTCCTTAAATTAGAGCACCTATCCCCCCATATGGTCAAATAAAAATATCGACTCCGTAGCTCTTCCCGTTTTTCCAAAATTAAATCTTTTAGTTTTATCTTCTCCCCTTCTCCTTGTCGAACGAGAGGAGGGGTACGTTATCAAGTTTTCATCCAAGATCCTCATTTTACCCCGGCTACAAGTCCTGAAAAGTTCAGCCCTCTAGCTATAATACTGGAACATGCTTAAATTAAAGTGGTGTTTCACTTTGGTTTCTGTTTCATGTTTCCATTCTTTCTGACTTACCACCCTCGCTGTAGAAGTTGTACTTCAATAATATTCAAAAATGTTTCATCCCTTTCATCAGCGCTATTACTATATTGCATAGCAAAATATATTTTTGGAACGCCCAGAAATTGCCTAATTAAACTAGCTACAAAGAAGTCATATAAGAATACATTCTCAGCTATGTAATAAGTTAAGACAACTGAGATATGATAATTTTCATATTCACCCGGTATCTTAAAATCCAAGAGGGCTATGAAATATTTGTTGACGGCATGTATTGTCTTCTAAAAACTTAGAAATTATTAATAGAGGTAATAAACCTTTATACCTTTATAAATGCGGTAAGAAAAGAAATTTTAAAATTAACGCTAGCTACCCCATTTATAACAAACTACGTAACCAACTGGCATGTCTAGGACAATGCCCGCTCACGTGCACATTCGCTTCGACATATCCGTTGAAAATACTAAAATGGTTAGCAACCGAGTGCCCAAATTTACCGATTGGATTGCCTACAAAGAGCATCTAAAGTCGGAGCTTGAGGGCCAACCGGTATCCGCTTTAGCTACTGAGGAACTTGATGTGGCCTCGCTACACATAGAAAGTGCTATAATAACCTCTTACAAAAAAGCTGTCCTGTGAAACAGGTGGAAACCCAAAGGGATGTGCCATGGTGGAACAAGACACTAAACAGGCTAACTATTAAATCGAGGAAAGCCTTCAATGAAGCCAGAAGACTAGGGAATTAGGATAACTATCATAAAACCCTATCCTAGTATAACAAAGAGCTTCAGAGATCCAAAAGAAGAACTTTTAGGACCTTTTATGAAGGGATAGACGAATTTGCACCGTTCATTCGTCTACAAAAAGTGCTGTCCAAGGAGCACTCAAATGAAATCGTCTAAGTCTAAGGATTCTTCTAGAAACACACTTTCCCGGGTCAAGCATAATTGCCAAAGAAAAACTGGCACAAAAAGACGAGCCGATTGAAACCGCTCAGCGGTCTACAAAAAGGGTAAAAGGTCTAGCCAACAAAATCTTTACAAAAACACAGATGGGCGATACCTAGATTTAAACCCTATAAATCCCGGAGAGTAGCTAAAATCTTTTCAGCCTTGTTGCAACAAGGTATGGCGAACTTACTACCATTCATTCAATCAATCTTCACAGCCAGCTTTGCATTGGGCTACATTCCCAAAAACTGGATGAAAGTTGAGGTAGCGTTCATACCAAAGACAGGGCGACGATTACAAGTGGAACCAAAATCTTACCGCCCGCCCCATTAGCTTAACCTCCTTCATTCTTAGAATGATGGAAAATATTATAGATAGGCACGTCAAAAGCAAGTTCCTTTCCAATGCTCCAGTGCATTCAAAACAATTCGCATACCTACCATCGAAATTTACCACCCATGTTCTTCAAAATCTCGTCCGCGATATATAGAAGGCACTGGCTGAAAAAGAAGTGGCGCTGTGTGCATTTCTAGACATAGAAGGTGGATTTGACAACACCTCACATGAATACATTAAGCATGCCACAACCGGCAGAGAAGTGGAACCAACCACTACACAATGGATAATAAAATCCATGCTAACCAGCCGGGAAGTCACCGCGACCATTGAAGAAACAGCCGTCACATCAATCGTAATAAAGGGAAGCCCTCAAGGAAGGGCCCTATCGCCCATGCTTTGATCTACTGGTAAGATTGACTAAATCAGGCTTTAAAGTCCAAGGTTACGCAGATCACCTAGTTATAATAATAAAAGGTAAGCATGACAACATTCTCTCAGAACGTATGCAAAGTGCGCTCAACTTTGTCAGCACATGGTGTACACAGGAAAGACTAAATGTCAACCCGAGCAAAACCGTAGTGATCCCATTCACAAAAAGAAGGAAGCTGAACCTTAAAGCACCCACATTGAGAGGGACAATGGTAGTGCTTTCAAAAGAAGAATCTTGGCATCGTTCTTGACCGGAAACTAACATGGAACCCACACCTGGAAAGAACTATCAAAAAAGCAACGGTAGCGCTTTGGGCCTCTCGACGCCTGATTAGTGTGGTGGGTAAAAAGAAAGGAAATAACAATACAGCGAAAGCTAACAGGAGTACAAAGGTTCGCCTGTCTGGGTATAACAGGGGCTATGAAAACGGGCCCTACAGCAGCTCTGGAAACCCTACTTGACCTCCCTCCGCTGCACATATG
>JAEQML010052765.1:0-41755 GCA_016904865.1 Pissodes strobi
CGACGACCCAGATGGCGTTTAGAGTAATTTAATTTTTTTCTATTTCATAATTATTTGTGAAATTGTCAAGTCATGGTATTTCTAGCCACACTGATCTAACTGTACATACATGCTTTTATACTACTGTTTCAGGAAAATGTATGTCCACATATCTTTTAAATATTAAGTGGTACTGCTATATTTAATATGAATATTTATACTGATTAAATATTTTCAAGGGCTGATGTGCCCTTATTTCTCTTTAAACAACTCAATTATCCCATTTTCATTTCCTTTAAAACCGCACGCGCACCTTCACGCAAAGGCCAGTGCACGTGCCTTCACACGCACACGGACACAAGATGCGCGTCAGCGTGAAAACTGATCAGATAAGCCCATTTTGCTCAGTTTTTTAGCCATTTCCGGAGAATTTTTCCCGATTGGGAAAAATTATCATTCCCGGATTAAAAAATTACTTTTTCTTAAAAAAAAAATACGTTTGAACCATGATCAGATGACCCCTAGGAGCCGTGTACGCCAATTTCACTTTCTAGTAGCTTACATTAAAATTGTACTATTATATCTCCATTGGCTCCTGTAAATTTTCCAATGCGGGGATTTTTGGGGACTTTGTTTCCGATGATAAGGTACTGTCTTAAGAACCCAAATCAGTCGTCAGATGTTATGAATAATTTTTTCTGCGATACCACATTCCTCGGCAACCTAACTTTTCTAGTTTATGCCGGAGGTACAATAGTGGGGGGGGGGCGAAACGGCAATCGCACCATGCGCGCGCGCGGCAACATGCTTTTTTATACAGACAAAGGTCTCAGATACACAAATCACAAAACAGATTGCGGTCTGCAGATTTTGCAAACGAGGAACCCATTGGAGCCTGCACTAATTAGCAAATAAAAGAAATACAAAGGGTGCAAATAACTTGAATATATAAAGAAATATGTATGAACCACCCTTAAATAATATAAAATTCCCCATATGCTCAAAACTAAAGTTAAATTAAGGAAAAAGTTCAGATATAAGAAAAAAAGGTAAAATATCCTACAGAATGCAATGCAACTGGTCGTCAATGAAAAAAAAAGTTAACACGGATAAAATAAATCAAATCATTAAATTAGTAAAAAAAAAACCTTCAGCAATATTTACCTCTCTTGAGATGGAGGGTTGCCTGGAGGATCAATTTCCTCGGTCTAATAAGGTTAGGTCGGAAAGTCTCAAGAAACAATGGAAAATAACCTTTACCGTCATGGTGATCATGTGCCAGCAGGCAGTAAAAAAATGTATTTCAGAAAAATCTTACCTAGTGTAGTATTTAATATCTCGATAAATCGGTTGTGTCAAGCACAAATTAGGGACAACCTCAAAATCCCCCGAAGGGTAGAATAACAGAAAATACTAAAAGGTTGAGTCGCCTAGAGCTACACTTCAGCAAAATACATCGGTTTCAATCAATTTGCCTTTGAAACGTCTACGGAATTTAGAGAACAAACATCAGTTCAGGAAAAAAATGGTAGTGTCGAGAGTGCTTGTCCAACTGAATAAATAGTCGATACGAGGAATACTTCTAAGATAATAAACGAGAACTGTAAAACGACTGCGGAAGCAACAGCTAATGAGCTAAACTAAAATTTTTCAGTAAACAATAGGAAATATTCTTAAACGAAATAATAAATAATAAAAGTCCACTACTGTCGATAAGAAGGTGGCACTACAAAGTAATCTCAAAATCCACTAAAATATAATAAAGGAAAACATAGAGATTTACCCTCATACCGCCGGGTAAGATGTCCATACATCAAAATGTTTTCAAATATATTTGCATTTTCGACTGACCAATACCGACTCTATAGGTGTTATTGGACTGACGCGTGCTCACCCAATAACACCTCTTGAGTCGGTATCGGCTCACCCGTCAGGAAATGTAGACCTTCTTTTTGGAAATATCCGCCCGAGTCCTCTCGCCTGACTGGTATTGTGCATTATAAGCATGTTTCTGACAAATATGTCCTATGGTTCAGCATACTGCTTTCAGCGGGCCTCGTGGCTTAATAGTCAG
Source organism: Pissodes strobi (assembly GCA_016904865.1). Lineage (NCBI taxonomy): Eukaryota > Metazoa > Arthropoda > Insecta > Coleoptera > Curculionidae > Pissodes > Pissodes strobi. The sequence goes on from JAEQML010052765.1 coordinate 2,054, forward strand.
AATGCTGCGTCTCTGATATGGCGGCCCTGGTTCGATTCCAGTGACAAGACATGTTTTTTAAGGTTATGTTTGTAAAAAGTTTTTTTTCTTTAGTTTGGGTTAGTTTTGGTTAGCTGTTGTTAGCTGCTCCTCCATAGCGAGCGAAGTGAGCGGAGGGCCATGCATGAAGTGACAAAAATACAAATGTAAACATTGTGAGCCCTGGACTCGTCAGACCAGACTCGGCGCGGATATTTCCAAAAAGATGATGTGCGTTATGAAACACAAGACGTTACCCGTACCGCTTTAGAGGGCCTCAGAGTTGCGCGTACATCACATTGTTGTCAAAAATGTCTAATATTACTTCATGCATAGCTTTCCGCTCGCTTCGCTCGCTAGGTGGGCGCAATCAGCAGAAACTAACTCAAAGCATGTTCAAAATGAAGCAAAAACTTTTTACACATAATAATGAAAATAAGAAACCGAAATCGGGCCGTCGTATTGCAGACTCAGCATCCAACCACTGGGCTACCGACCAGTTGACAGCAATTTGCAAGACCCTAAAGATATGGTGTTTGTCATCAATGTAATATAATTCAAAGAAAATTAAAGAAAATCAAGGGAAAATCACGAGGAAATATGTGAGGGAGAGGCCCTAAATCCCTAGGGCACTGTGAGAAGAACGAACAACAAGAAATCCATGCAGACATCAACAAGTCTTAGAAGAAAAGTGCTAGTTTTTACTACTGAAGGGAAAGAAAAAATTAATAACTAACAACTATTCTCGAATTAACAGGTAAACAAGAAAGAAGCAGCAGTATCTCAAACCAAATCCATGATCCCAACAAGTTAAAGCGATATGAGCCTGAGATTACGTGCGAAATATTCAAACCGTATATGAATTGGACCGATCTAACGAGGATCAAAAGTAATTAATTAAGTCAGTTCTTAAATACTGAAATGGAAGTAAACATAATTGGGGTGATATAACTAAGTAAAGTTAAACTAATAAAGTAATATCTTAGTTTTGTTATTTGATAAAACTAAGCGAGCCAATATATTAGCCACTAAAATAAATACATTCACAATGCGCTGGAGGAGATCATTTGAAAAGGGATGATGAGAATAGCCACTTACGGCCACAACACTGGTATAAAAGCTAATACATATTATGTAATAATCGTATGTACATATAATTAATTAATTAATATTAATAAATGCTGCAACGGTAAGTCCATTAAATTATTGACAATAAATCAAATAAGTTAATTTATAATTAATTAACCGAAGGGGAAAATACCAAATAATGTATACCACAAAATATATAAACTTTTGTTGATAAATACAGAATATAAAAGATAGTGGCAAAATCAGACTGTTACACACTTTCTCTAAGTATCTTTAATATAACTTTAAAAAACTTTGCCGTTAAACTTAAAAAGAGGGTTCTTCTTAACTTGAAGTTGCAAGCAATATATTCCGAAGTAATCCCAAAACCAACTTTTAAATGACCGTTTGTAGGGGAATAATTACGTGAAAACTGTTTACCGGCGTGGGAGCCACGATTCAGTTTCAAAGAAGAAACCATTTATCATTTTCCGACCAAGAACTCACTGTATTTAAACATCGTGACAAAAGAAAACCTAATATATAGTAGTTGTACTTATTACCCAGTGTGGCTATTATTCGTTGGATAAAGTCCATCGTTTAAATTGCTTTGTAAACCAAATTTTCTCTAATTGATGTTTCTAGTTATCAACTACTAATGTAAGGAAGATTAACCAAATATGTTTTTTCGTGCTTTAGGTTATTAGATGAAAAGATTTGGAATAATTTTTAATGACCCTAATCGTTTCCGATGAAGATATAAAGTATAGTAAATATTACGATCATATCCGAAATAATTTTCAAAAGAGCGAGCAACTCAATAGCTGTCTCTAAAATATTATCCCTTTTCTACTAATTTAGACTGAAAAAATGGTTTGCGATTGCGATACCTATACAAGTTTTTAATAATAATGGTAATAATTGCATTTTGGTCACTATTTCATGTATTTATTTTTAATTACCAATCGAGTAAAACGTGGAAGGCAGTACATTATAAAAATATTATTGATAAACAATATCATTTAGTAGTTTTGAAATAGCTTTCATATCTAACGGTTTACAGTCAAACCTGGAAAAAGAATTTTCTAGAAGTTAAAGGTGCAATACCTAAAGCAAGCTTAATGACCAGCAACGACTCGAAGCAATTATGTAAAATTTGTTTAGCTACATGTGCGCCACGAGTCAATTTTAATGAACAAATAATTTATGATTTTCTACGAGAACATATTTTATTTAAGCAGCGTCACAAAGAAAACGTAATCTACAACAGTTGCACTCTAATTATTATTAGCTGAACAATTATGTGAAACGGTCCGAAAGTGTATATACACCCAATTACTAGTTAAAAGTTAATGTTCATTCACTATTCTGTCAAGAATACCGAGCGAAAATTTGTCGTGGGATTTATTCATATATTAGCTAGATTTCAAATTAAACGACGACATAGGAGTGATAATACTGTATATTAGACACTTTGCATAGTATAGTAATACTTCCCCGGTAAATTTCGGGTATAATACAGCTGTATCCATTTAGCTATCTATACTGTATGTCATTACCCTTCAGATAGGGAGAAGGAGGCTACACATGTGCTTGCCTTATATAAAAGTAAATGTTTGGTATTCAATGAGTTTCATGAACTCAAACTGCAATTCTGTTTTGGGTTGCTAGTAAATTGTAAGGTTGTTTAATATATTTTATCTTGAATAATCTCTTAGTTAATTGATTTAATAAAATATATACCTTATATAGGTATGATGGACTTTAATTCCCACGCATTTTATGCCGATTTCCTGGAGTAACCTTATTGTATTTAGTGTTTTTGTCTTAAAAGTGTAAAAAGGGGACGTAACTCAAACTAACCCAAACTCCCATGCTCGTCTCCTAATAGCCATCATTCCACCGTCATGTTCCACATTGACCTCACAGTATTTTGTTTGTAATCCTGGCCATTTTGTTGCTGCATATGCCCAATCCTTTAATATGTTCGCCAACTCGGGAATAGTTGTATTGTGGTTTAAGATCTATTTTAGTATATTGGTAAAACTGCCGCCATATGCACTGCTAACTATTTTTGGATTTCTTGGCTCACTTTTTTCTCTTTCAAACTCGAAGAAGTTTCTTCAAAACGAGACATTTTTTAACAAAAAATATTGTTGATTGTCGTAACCACAGATGGTAACTATGTAAAAAATAATAACACAATAAGGACTTATCGGTACCTGCCGGGCATTTACCGATGATCTGCCAAATTACTGCTATAATTTTTCGAAAAATGCACTACTCCTATGGGATTTTCTTATAGGTGAAGGAAATAATCCGCATTACCTTTAAATAAATATATTGTGCCACAGCTGGAAAGATATTTTTCGAAATGCTTTCTTGTGCCCACTAACACTAAACCAATATTTTTAGACCGACGCGACGGAACTCAGTTTTATCCAACTCTAACTGAAATCCGTAAATCAACTTTTCAGTCGTGACATGGAAAGTCGAGCATTCTCAGCGAAATATTTACGTGAAATTTATTTATTGTTGTGTGGGCTAAAATTCTGTTTAAATGAACAAATAATTTTTCATATCCTGACGAAAACGCATTGTATCGTTTTAAAGTGTTGCGTTTACCGTCATCTCTATGCATGGGCTACTTAACAATGACGATTTTGTGCTTTTTAAATACGAACTTTCATTAAATTTAATTAAGCTAAACTATTCAAAATTACGTCAAAGCAAAATAAATAATTAAAAAAAGAAATGAAAAAAATTTAAGAAAATAAAAATACTTATTTATAGTAATAACGCCAATATTATCTGAAAAGCATAAAAGTTCGTATTTAATAAAAGAAAGTTGATGATGACGTTTTGAAGACGAAACGTCGGATTCCAAATTCAATACCACCACTGGAGAGAGCAGAAAAAGTGGCAATGCAAGAGTGCAATTCAATTTGAAACCCGTTTTTAAATAAACCCTGGAAAAAATAAAACGAATTTTCAGAATTTAATTTTATACTCGGAATTTTAAAACTTTCTAAACGGCATATTGTTAGTGCGCAATTTTACCCTAATTTGACCGACACCGTACTTCTTACGGTTGTCGTTGTTCACAGACTTGAATTCGGGCCGCCCTGTACAACAGTTATACGTACCGACCAATCGGATTCTTTTTTAATACTGTGCAACGTTTCTTCCATTTCGTTAATCAAACGTGTCATGGTCAAAGTTATGTATGCTTTATTGCCACAGAAAAATTCAAATAAATTTTATGGACAAAGGGAATTAAATAAGTAAACTAACCATAGTAGAGCAAATACAAAACAAAACACTGGTCGAACACTTGCATTTACAAAGTTAGTAATTTCAAAATTGCTTTTAAAGCAACATTTTGGGTGAGACTTTGAAGAAGAATTAAAAATATATATATTTGCAATATCCGCCCTAAAGCAAATTTCGATTTTATAATAAAGCAGTTCCTAAAAAAGAAATGTGATTTCAGCAAGCGGTATAAGTGTAAGTGTTCTAACATATTCTTGAAATTAACTAGCTCACACAAACTTTAACATATCTGCATAGAATTTCGTAGATCCGCAGTTAAACAATTGAGTAAAAACTTTCTACTTGTGCGGTTTCAGCGATTTTATGAACAGACTATATATCATTTTCAAACCGGGGTGCATTGTGTGTAAACAACGCCACAATGCAAATGGTATTATAGCACTGTTACGCCCTTGACCACTCCGATTAATGCCTGTTGAGTGAGAATAATCGGGTGCACCAAGAACGGTATAATTGTTGGAATTTAGTTTACGTATTCATTTTACACTAAGAAGGATATTAAGCAGCAACAGCGGGAATTACCTGCTTTTATTGTTTCAGTCTTATTAGCGGTATGAAGTAGAATTTTGGGGCCTTTGCATTCAAAAACTTTTAAATAGCGTATTTGTGTTGCAAAATAAAGTTATTAGGTAAATATGTAAGGCTGTACGTAGAAATCACTGAATTTCATCAGTCATTATATTTTATATCGCTTATTTATTAACTTTAAAACCCATATGCCTGATTCATAGAAAGTACTTTGGAATTTCATAACAATAAACATAGCCAACATTTACATAATCCTACTCCTACAATGACAACAATGGTTAAATAGTCGATAATAATGTATAAAAGTATCATGATCTAGGACAGTGGTCGTCAACATTTTCAGTGTGTTGAGCTACTTTCATAATTCTATTATAAGCAGTTTTTGGGATACTCGTTGATTGTTTACAAAACACACTTGCAAGTCGACTTTTCCTTAATTAATTTATTGATATGTTTTGCATATTAGATTTAAAAATATGGTTTGTCGTGAATTGACGATCTACATACAAAAAATGTCTCAAACTGAATTGTTTTCATATCGAGACGACAGTTTTAATGTGAAAGGTGAACGGGAGAGTGGAATAGTGGAACATTATTAATAATTATATATTAATCACGTTTACCCAAATCAAAGAATCATTAAAGTAAAAGTTTGGATTATTGCTATTAGAGCTAAACGCATCCTTGTCTCTATAAACATGATTTTAACTATTTAGATATTCAAAGGCATAAATGAAAGATATTAAGGAAACCAATAACAATATTTGGAGAACGTGCGTTTCCTCTAAGCTAGTTTTCATCTTTTACTTTTTATTGAGATAATAAAAGTGTAACACATATTTGGTGAGTATAACAATCATCCCCCCTTAAATGTTTTGATAAGATTTTTTAATCATTTTATCGAAACATAAAACTGTTCGTCCAAATAAGTGACAACAAATACAATAGATATTTCAATAATACAATATGCCAAAAATATAAAAAAAAAACAAAATAAGGATTCAACTTGGTTATGTTGAAATGTAGACAATAATTTTATCTGATTAGTAAAATATAGAACATGTTATTTCAAATTTACCATATAACACAAACATTTAAATTTTAAAATGTCTTTTTCCTTTTTCTTTTCCTTTAAGTTTTGCGACTTCGGCGTACCTACCCTGATTCGTTTGCATTACGTAAAGGTATCTTCCTAGTTTATCTCTTTTTGCGTGAGGCTTCGCAAACTTCGGCGGGTGTCCCAGGAACTGAGGTCAGGTGTAGCTGACCGTATTGTGGCTGTTTATGTAAACTAGGTATTTGCAATTGTCAGGATCCCAGGATCTTCTAAACCAAGAAAGTGGTTTCCAACGGCAGCATCTGCTCCGCAAGAGAATGCGATGATTAATGCTGACATGACGGCTGATCCGAACAGGATATTGTACCCTCTAGAATGGTGTACAATAAACGGTCGATTCACGCATTGTTGTAATTTGTCATTGAACTGTTTTAACCACCGATCTCCATATATGGATAAACACAAAACGATCCAAATCATACTGATTCATGCGCCTTCAGATGTAAACAAAATAAGGTACTTCTGAGACCGCGCAGATTCAATTAGCAGATTATCGATCGATTCCACGTGCTTCATCACCGCATGGCCGCGAAAAAGCGACAGGTCCGGATTTTAAGAATTTGGAAAAATATTTTTGCCGTTGTATATATTACCAAAAATTTAAAAGCACATAGATGATATATTTAACACAAAAATTGCAAGCCATTGGTTTTTAAAAGAAATAGAATAGACCAACCGATAAAATATTGTCACATATACGCTCCTACCGCTTGTTGCCTATGGAACTGACTTCGTTGCAGTAGTTGCGCTGTGCTCTTTCAGAAGACGGAGCTCAGATATAGGTAGTTGGGAGAGATGGATAGAAACACTCGGTGTAAAAAAGGCTTGGTTTATTAACTTCAGGTTGAGTATAGAAGGTTGTAAGTATTACCAAAATATTCGGAAATGCATGTCCCCTGGTATATTCCTCGCGAAAATGTTAACCACGAACAGCAGCGAGAGAGAGGGAGAGCTAGCCTGAAGGGCTGTTACAATTAGACTGACGGGCGCATAGATTATTTGATCTGGCTGAATATTTAGTTGCGTAGTTTACTTTTTATTTGTATTTAATTTAAACAGAACTTTGCCTTATGGCGTTATTAATTTTCACTGATTCACTTTGAAGGCGTGTCTGATCAGAGTGGCTTTTCCCTTTCGGTAGTTCGCACTGATAGGTCTTTTTTAAAGTGAGAGCTTTGATCTGCCGGAGGGGCTTTTCCCTTTCGGTAGTTCGCACTGGAGATCAAAGTATGTCGGTATGGGCTGAGGCACAGCTTTGTATACCAAACTTTGACCTCTAATTCGAGTATTGTTTTGAATTGTCAACAAGGTTAATCATAACAGTTTATACTTTAATTAACAACAATTTATAATTGCGATTCAAGGTTCAGTTCAAACTTTCCACTGTATGATTTTATGTTAATTGCAATATACAACTTTTGCTATTTTTTTTCCGCATCTTGCTTTGTTCTGGAGACAAAAAAAATAAAAACTATTTCTTTCCTCATTCCTGGGCGACACAAAAACCAATTAAAACAAGCAAAAATATGACAGAAAGTATATTATTATGTTTAAGGAGTTGTGGATCAAGAATAAACCAAATATTTTGGTACCTACCTAATTTTTAAACTTTTTATGTGTGGCATGCATTTTTCTGTTAAAAATATTAACTAGTTTGCCCAATTAATTTTATAACCAAGAATTTTTGAATGATTTATACTGTAAAATCGTTTGCCTTAAATTTTACTTTCTGTTTAAGTCCGTCTTGAATAGGTACTACTTTTGAAAAGAGATTTTTTGTAATGTTAAAGTATTTTGCTTTTACACATTACATACCACAATCTGTAGGCAAGAATACACCTTTTCTAGTTGTCTAAAATATTAATTTTTGTTGCATTGAATAGCTAAAATAACTTTGGGGCAAAGAAAGGTTTATTAAAACAAAAAATCATGATATAAACCATTTATTTATATTAACTTACATAAGGTAGCAGTAGTAGTTTATTTGGAAAAAGCCAATAATACCAAATATGTAGATAGTATGTACCAAGATACAAAATACTTAAGCCTATACATGTCTAACTGCTCTTGAAAGAACTTTAACATATTTAAATTTTAGTAAGATACATCTAGCGAGATTTTATTATGAAATAAAAAATACTTAAAAATATCTACTCCTTCATAACAACCATTGTTCTAATTTAGTTAAAGAAATTTTAACATATTTAACCATACTTGTACACAAATTTTATTAGCAAACAACCAGGAAGATTCTATTATGGGGAAAAGAAACCTTAAAACATCTATTCCCCCACAATAACTATTGTTCTAGTTCAATCTATTTAATAAATATGTTTTTAATACTTTTTTGTTTTGTTTAAAGTTCCAGTCCTTACTTCAACAGGTAGCAAACAAGCCAAAAGGGGAGGTATTTGCAATCACATTTATTGAAAATTGTGATGATGCCTGGTATGATAATTATGAACTTCACTATTTATTTTTAGAAAATCCTGTAAATATGAGGGTTGAAGACCATGCTCTATCTTATAAATAAAAAGAAAAAGCTGGTACAATTTTCAATGTCAAGCCAATTGAGGGAGTTCAAGGTCTTTTGCCTTTAAATCCTATTCCTAACGTCTACACCAACATATACACTAACAAAATACACTAATAACAAACTATTATAATAATAAACTAAACTAGATGTCCAAATATAAATTAGTTATTTTCAACGAAAACGATAAAATAAACCACTCAAACGCACGTACGTACTTCAATAACGGAACGAAACGAAACGCCGAAAACCCAATACGGCAAACAAAGAAAAATTAATTATTTCAAGCGCAAGCAACAAACAAGGTGAGGGAAATGATAATATTTTTGATTACCGAACTGTAAAAGCTTTATCAGCTGATTTCGTCCTGTCGCTTCTCGGTGTTTGTGCGCATGAGTAAAAGTATCCTATTTTCAGTTCTCTCCGACGCAGAACCCGGTTTTTTTCCCCATGATTGGTACGATTTTTCGACGCACGCAGAACGGTTTGTGCTTATCCATATATGGAGATCGGCAGTTGTAACTTATGCTGTGCGTGAGGTTCAAATTTGTTATTTTTATAAGGTTCATTAACTCCGTTTGCAAAAATTCCTGTTCTCGTTGACAACAATCGTCCTTGAGGATATCAATTGACGGAATGAAGTTGCTATAATTCGCTGACATGTTGGATGTGGCTACCAATAATGTAGACAGAGTATAACATTTGCACTTTGGTTTTAGCGTGAAAACATCGGTTCCATGAAGTGTGAAATCGGTAACAGGTTGGTTTGCATCTTCGCAGCTAATTGTGCCTGCTACAGGTTGTGTCAGGATGTACAGCCATTGATTCGGTAATAGTGGATGCCATATTTCTATTTCTGACTTGATTGTTCTTGTTATGCAGCTGTCTGGAATAGTTTTTGATTGTCAAACTTTCAGATCAATCTCATAGGCGGTCTTCTTTAACATGTGGATTGTGTTGTGCGAACAAATGTAATGATGGCGGTGACCATTTACAAGCTGATAAGTCTTTTAACTCGTCATAAAAGGTACGTGTCGTACTTAATAAAAGATAAGGAGACGATGGGTTTATGAATAGATAAACAGATGTCGAATTTAAGGATTTTATAGGTAACGGAAGATTATATAACTGATAGTTCCTTAATTACTAGAGGAATTTTAATGGCGTAAATTAAGTTTTTATTTGCGTACATTACAGAAAGTTGGCAAATTTCTAAATATTTATGTGCATTGTCAACATTATCATTATTAATGGAAATTCAAAGTTGCTACTAGTTTGGGTTAGTTTGGGTTAGTTCATGGTAAAGATGCCGTGGGGTAATTACAGAGGGATGTAAAACATTTTGTTTTGATAATAAGGCTGCAGAAATGATAACATCTAACTCTTCATTTAACTCATTTACTAACTGAGATTATAAATTTAAATGATCAGTTATTGTTTGCGAATAAGTAAGGGGATTTGTTCTTTTAACGGTTCCTTTTGAGGACTTGTTAAATTTCGCGGCATTATTATTTAGTTTTTGTTTGTTTAAAATGGGAGTTTAAGCAGTTTTATTATAATCTAAGATGGCATATGTATTTGCTGTTTCATGCATATTATAGTTTTGTTAAGCGATTGACTCTATAGCTTCCGTGCAATATTTTGCAACGTCAGCATCAGGCGTTCCAAAAAGCCATTTAAAGGTGTACCATACACCGTCAAATTTAAAACGCTTATTTGTTCTCATTATTTCATGACTAGTAAGACGAGAAAAGAAATCAAATTTTTCATTTAAGACGTCAATTTGGCTTTTTAATGATTCTAAACGTTCTTTGCAAATAAATTCTTCATGAAACGATGTTAAATTTAAATATCGAGTTCTTGTTTTACGTAAAGATTCAGACCGTTGATAAGTATTATGAATAAGTCCCAATTTTTGCTTATATTTGTATATAATAATAGAGTAAAATAATGGTGAGGAATTTTAGCTTGTCCTATGTGTTGAAACTATATACCTGCTTTAGTGTAGATTTGCTCCGTATGATAGAGTAATTCAATGGAGAGTACGGAAACGGAATAAAGAAGGACGTTAAGATGAAACGCCACAGGCGCCATTCATCAGGGATTGGCCGACGTCACCATCTGAAAAGAATGGCTTTAATAAATTTTGGTGCTAAATAGCCGTTTTATTTCTTTTTATTTGAATTTTGATAGTTTGGTTTGAGAATATTGTTATTATTTTATAAGGTTCATACCTACCAATCGTATATAGGTGTTTGAAAAATAAACATAATTTTTATGCAGTCATAATGGAATGTCACATGCAATTTAATGAAAGTTAATTAAAATAACAAACAGTAAAACACTATTTTAAACAAAAACATGGACAGATAAAAATGCATGTTGAATGAGAATGCTGAACTCTTCGAAACGCCATCACTTCCATTTCTGTTGAGGCGATGTATTCGCCAAAGTTCTGCATAACGCAAGTTGCAAACTGCCGAATATCAATTTCCATGAAGGGTGAAACAACAAATTGCGACACTAAAGTAATTTCGTTGAACTGCTTAAAAAGATTTTTGAAGCTTTCCTTCAAGTTATAAACTCTTACTGCATGACAGTTACTGTCATAGGATTCTAACGGATTGTGAACGAATGAGAAAATGCTTGACACCGAGGTTGATTAAGTTTTGTTCTCAAAACTGAAGCTTTTTGATAAATGCTTTCTTATAATAGGTAAATCAATTTATGACTTGCGATTTCTTTGAAAAATGGGTCGCAAACTATAGTGAGAAGTAGCCCAAATTGCGATTAGTCGCCCAATCTGGCAACACTGGATACGTAATATGTCGAACACGGCGAATTGGGACTCGGAATTCTAGTCGTCCAACCTGACAATCAACGCTAAGTACGGAAGAATGTCTGATTAAATTTATAATACTTTTACTGGGTTCCCATTCAATGGTTTCTTTTAGCAAAAGCATTTGACTAGATGTTGTGATGTCACTTCAATTTTAATATTAGCCAGTAGGCATTTCTATAGGAGGTATTGGCGCTAGCCCGATCTAGCATGATGACGTTGGCGGCAGCGAAATGTGAAATTTATGGAATCTTCTACGATTTTTAATCCCTTTGTATTTCAAAAATTTAAAACATGTTGTGAGGCAATTCTGGTAACTTACTTTGCGAGCTATGGATATCTCGATCAACGAGTTGGCAGCTACTGATCTAGCACTATTTGGGCATGTAGTTTATACCGCTTTGGAGAAATAACTCAGTCTTCGTTGCTTGTTTGAATTTAAACGTTTTATATTTTTAACATTAATATATTTTTTTAATTCAGTTTCTTTTGCCCCTATCAATTTTTAATTGTGTTTTTATATTAGGTATGTTTACATATCTAACGTAATTTTATTGTACTTTCACTAATATTTTTATTCATTTTTATTATACTGTTTTTTCTTTCATTGTGTTAATTTTGCGCTATAAGATGTTAGTGTTTGACTATATTTATTACTGGATTCAGCGTAACAATTAACTTTAATTATTATTGGAGTGTCTATTTCTTAAGTGTTTATGTTCTTCTGATTTTTATTCTGACATTAATCATATTTTCAAATCAGTTTGTTTGGTTTGTGGTTTTTTTTATCGATCTCCTTAATGTTTTATATTTATTTTATTTATTGATATCAAAATTCCTTTAATGCAACTTTAGGGCCACCTTCATATTTATCGGTGTAAACTAGGCTCTCTTTTTAACACATATGCCATTTTATTGTTTGGTAATTGTGTAATAGCCTTAAAGCTTAGTTTGATTATAATAAAACGTTTAACAAATAATATATCATATCGGAGATTTTTTAGTTCTTATGTATTAATCCATATATATTTTTCTTTTTTAGTGCTTTAAATTTTTTGATGTTTGATATATTTTTAGTTCAAATTGTTTTGTATGTACTTATTAATTTGTAGTATTGCTTAGTTATATTTTTTGATTCAGTCTTTATTGGTGTTTATCAAGAATGTCCTTACTATTACTGGAGACGTGATTAAGAAGCAATAAACAAAATAAAGGTAATACACAACGTTTTTACTCAATGAAAATTAACTTATTAGCTTATAGGTTTCTGCATAATTTGAAGGTTAAAATTTAATTTTCGTTAAATAATATTTTTAAAATTAATGTTTGCATGGTTTTCTCAATTTTAGAACTAGTGATGCTAGTAATTGGAAGAACAATAGCTTGTCTTATTTACGGGTGTAAGGCTATGATTCAGTATTAATGAACGAATCATAGCTAAAGCTTCATCACAAAGCAAATTGTAGTTAATATACGCAACTGTTTGACGCTCTGATACATTACATTTTAGCCGCCCGAAATGTATTCTACATAAAATAACCCGAGGAAATTCCCAAAACATATTTTTAAGTGATTGCATTTAAAGTGAACATTTGTAGCGGAACACTGACTTGAAAGCGTAATGCAGTTTTGGATCCTACGATTTTATGAACAAACTATTTATCATGCTATATGCTTAAACACTGTTACAATGGGAATGGTAATATAGAACCGTTGGGACCTTGACCAATTAGATTATTGTCTCTTGAGTAATGCATACAATACGCTATATTTCGTGTACAGAGAACATCATCATAGCTTAAATGTAGTTAACGCTTTGCACTAAACGTAAATTGAATGTAAATATTCCTATAGCAAAAGTTTTATCAACTTCAATTGTTCTTAAAATCTTCTTATATACTTATAACTTCTGGTTGTTTGCTTTTTACTGAGTCCCTTCATATGTGTCTTCTATTATTGCCCATATATTTTATATTTATAACTCTACTTCTTCCTAACTGTTTGGTAGCCTTTCTTCTTATACGACCTGTATATACTTTTTTTAATTTGATACTACTTTCTCCTTTATTTTAACGTTTAAGTGTTTTGCTACAATTTTTCATTTCAACACTTGCGTTCAAACTTGTAACTCTATACTCTAGTTACATTTTCTATATCTCCTAATGGCTTACTTCTTTTCCTTTTCCTAGGTCCTTCTCTATTTTGTCACCTAAATTCTTTGGTCTGCTGTTATTTTTCTGTTTATAATGAAAATACACTACAGTATAAATAAATAAAAAAATATTTTCTTCCAAATTTTATTAATTTCCACTGTGCAACTTACATTGTTCATAGTTATATATTTCGAGCTTCTGGTTAGTTGCTAGTTATTTTTTATGTATATATTTTAATGCCATATTACTTATTTATAACTTCCTTTCTTCCTTAGTTTATTGTCATGATTCTCTTTATTATCTCAAATATTCATCATCAATACTTTGGCTCAAACTTATAACTCAACTTTAGCTTCATGTTTCCTTATATGCTTTCTACTTCTCCTTATATGGCCTGTACAATATACTTCCCTTTCTAGTTCCAGTTTGTTGGGTTTCGCTTTTAATCTAACATCAACATAATATTTTGCTATGATTTTCTCTATTAGCACTTTCGTTCAAAATTGTAAATCTATAATATGCAAGTTTTAGTCTGATAATAATTACATTGAGCAACACTGATACAATAAAATAGCGATGTGAACCAATATTCCTAGTTTAATGAAGCAAGTATTTCTTATTTATTAAAGAGTATCGGTACCAGTAATCGGCATACAGAAAATAGGAGAAAAGCAAATATTGGCACGCTCGATGAATGCTGGGTCCATAGGTGATGATAACTGAGTATTTCATTCTAGTCACAGTGTCAGCTCAACTAGTCAATTGAACTAGTGAAAAGGCGATTGACTGTATAAAATTGGTTCTCACCAATTTTAACAGCGGCTAAGTTGTTGACATTTTCAGATGAATGTAGCTGCAAAACTCTCCTAAAGAGGCACATCATATATTTTGCCAGAAATTGAAATGTCAGACTTGATAAAGTGCATTTAGCATTTAGGTTGCAGTTTTTTCCTGTAAGCAAATGTCGATTTTGGATTGCGTCCAAAACTTTAGGAAAACCCAAACTCTTTAATAATGACAGGCCAGGCCGTTATTGGTTTGAAACCTTTCAAAAAAAGGCACAAGATAAGGCGATGGTTTGAAGGAAACGCCAACTATTTTACCAACAATAATCAATTGGGCCCGGATTATGACGCTTCGCGAGTTTTCAATTGTGACGACGCAGCCTGATGAAAGCCCCGGCAACAGAATTTTGGTAAAGAAAGCCAGCCCAATTTTTTATTTGGGAATGCTTTAAGACTTTTCGCTCATTCTATGATAACAGTCAATTGGCTGTCTCTAAGTCTGATAGTACATGAATGACTAAACAAAAGTTTTTCGAATATATTAGTGGTGCATTAGCCATGATGTATAATTTGCTGGAATCTTGTATCTTGATCGTCATTTATCTCATCTCACATTACCTTTCAATGAATTCAGCTCAAGTGAAGTTGTTGCACTTTATTCAAATGCAGCACACTCTTGCATCCAATCGATGGATGTATCACTCTTTCATCTATTAAAGGCGACTTTGAAGGAATAATCGTATAGATGGCGAATCGAAAACGCGGTTATTCGCTTGAAATGAGACAATTTTGCTCTATTCCCTCATAAGATATTTTAACATGCGGTTAAGCCTACGATGCTATAAAATGGATGGGCTGCTTTCTCACAGTCCTGATAGAATAGATTATTTTAAAATAAAAAATAAATAGAGGTGGATATTTCCAAATGCAAATCACTAGATAATAAAGATGATATAAAAAAGCAATTGATTTATATTGAAACCCTCATACCAAATTAAAAATAAAAATGATTCAAGAAGTAGGGCCCAACCTGGTTGTATAAGGTGCAACTTACTGAGTTATTTAACATTTGATATCAAATAAAAACAGATATTGCTGATCCTGAAGTCGAAATGCATAATCAAGATGAATCTACAGATGATAAAATTAACGTTGACGAAATAAATGATAGTGGAATAGGCAGTAACAAAATGAATATTATTAAAATAACTGAAAATTATATTATCATCTCTATAGTAAATGGAGGAGAAACAACGTAATAGAAGACCCACCGAGATTATTTTATGGAGGGAATTAATTATTATTTTTAAATTTTCAACCTGGAAATAGATCATTTAAGAATGATGCTGAAAATCTATGTATCATTACACAAGAATATAATATACCTATAAGATAGAATAATAAAAGTTCATTAAAATGATATGTTTTTAGTTGTAGGTATTCTCGACAACGCTTCAGAAGCTAAAGCGATTAAACATAATGAACAAGAAAGGAGCCATGAAGTTGTTCAGGGTCCTGTAACTTTGAACGAAATATATCCAGATATAAAAAAAGATAACTTAATCGGTTATTCAAATAGAAGGCACGATGTTCGTCAAGAGGCTCTCGATGGTGACAAGGCATTACATATTTGTAATGGTATTATTCATCCTGAAATAGGTAAAAATTAAATACCAAACGTATCAGTTTTATCAAATTTACTTAAAAGGATCTCGTTTTAGGTAATAAGCCGAAAGTACAATTATTATATTTGGAAAAATGTGTGTGATTCTGAATCCCTCTAATCGCGACAAAGACAGAAGAAAAACCTCATATGAATCAAGCCAACGACAGGGATTGACCTATTGATACGCGATCTGCTTTAAAAAACACTTTATTTTTGCCAGAATCACCAAATCCATAAAAAAACTAATTGAAAAAATTCCATCGGTAACCACTTCTAAAGGCTGACAAGATTATTCTAGAAAAAATAAAAAATTGAAAAGTAGAACGATATAAAAGAAAGGAGAAGGAAGCGATAAAAAGAAAGATAAATGTAAGGATAAATATTTAAAAAAAATGAAGACATAAACAAGACACCAAAAGAAAAAAGGTTCTGTTCAGATAGAAAAGAAAACAGAAAAGCATTTTTTATTTTGTTTTATTTGCCAAGAAGAGAGCGCAGAAAGTATGATAAGATGCTAAGACTATTTAAAGTCTATGCATGAAAATAACAAAAAGAACTCGAAATTTTATATGTCAAATCTGTAATTCAAATAAGAGGTGAATAATAAAAATATTTTCTAGGTAGTAAGTAATTTTACATTTCCACTACTTGACGAAAACCTGCTGATGTCTGGGTGAAATCGTATTTTTGCATGACGCCTGTATCCGTCACACCTAATAATGTCTTTAAATTATTTTATTTGTATGCTAAAATTATGCGATTTCTAAAAAAGATATAGCTAACTCAATCAATCATATATTTAAAATGTTTTTCTATGTAAAACAAGGCAATAGTTATTTATGCAACAAGTGCCAAAAGTACAGGTTTTTTGCATGAAACGTAAAAATTCAGGTCGAGCTTAACAACACGTAAGTGGAAAAAGACAGCTTTTTGCACGTATTGCATACAATATTATTTATACTATGATTTTATTTAAATACCAGGATATAGGTAGGTACCTTTATGAAAAAAATCATTTATATCTGCCTGCAGATATTTTTATTGTTATCGGTATTTCTGTGTTGTTTATGATATTGTTACACTGTCATATATTGATGGCGACTTTTGACGCTTGCGGGTTTCCACCGGGTTTCTAATAAATAAATATAACAAATGTCAAATTTTATTTAATTTGTATTGCAATCTTATTATTCTACTTAAATCAAGCATAAATGCAAAGTGCAACCGATTCTGATGAAGTTGCAGTTTATGTGAGGACAGAATCTGAAGGAACGGATCAAGACTGATCCCAATGAAGTCGAAACTGATATACGAAGCGGTTTATAAACGGTTTAAGGCATAGTATCAAGCAAAGTGAATAAAACAATATAAGAAAACTATCCTATATTTTTCATCCAAATCAAAAGAAGTGAAACCGGAAACCGTCAACAAAGTCCGAGTTGTTGTATTGTAAAATCGATGCTGTCTGCGAGAAAACATAGACCTTAAGACTTATTCGAAGTTTATGGCATTTTTAAAGCGAAATTCAGTGGGTTATCGACCAAAAAAGTCGAAAGTTTTTCCAAAGATGACATACGCAAATTTTTGAATGAAACCCCGGACAGTAAGTGTTATTTAATGATAAAGGTTCTCGCAATTTTTGGAATGACAGATGCTTGTAGAAGGGATGCATTAAATACAATGACCATTAATGACATAGAAGAAAAAGATGATATTTTACTGATAAGAATTAAACTTACAATTCCGATAAACCAAGATCGTTTCTTATTGCCACGGGACTTACCGAAAATACGTCAAATTTCGTAACTCAGAAACACCCGACAAGAGACTTCTTGGGTCAAGTTTCGTTTAGCGGAAATCGGCTACAAAAAATATCGTTCTATAGGATGATTCTACACAAGAATACTAGCAGAAAATAATTTTCCTCTTCTCCGCAAATGTTTTGTTTTCCAGAAAACTAGATTTTTTTTATATGGTTTCTTTTAGCGGAAATCGGGTACAAAAAATATCGTTCTATATGATGATTCTACACAAGAATACTAGCAGAAAATAATTTTCCTTTTCTCCGCAAATGTTTTGTTTCCCGGAAAACTAGATTTTTTTATATGGATTCTTTTAGCGGAAATCGGCCACAAAAAATATCGTTCTATAGGATGATTCTACACAAGAATACTAGCACAAAAATAATTTTCCTTTTCTCCGCAAATGTTTTGTTTTTCAGAAAACTAAATTTTTTTTATATGATAATTTAGCTAAAACCTATATTTGGATAATTTTCCCATTATTTTTTTTGTCATAGGCCGGTCCAGAAAAACCTATTAATTAAAGGTGTTATTAGTTTTATCCGAAAATGCCTAATGAATGAAAATTTTTATTTTTTTTGTAGTTTAGAATATCGGAAATCTGTTATGGAGATGAAATTTAGATAATTCTATTGGGCTAGTAATTTACTCTTTAAACATGCACAATATTTTTCGCGGAAATTCTTTAAATTGACATGTTTTAAAAGAGTTTGTGTTTTGTTAGTTTGGATTGATTCTGGTTCTGTGTTATGTGGGGTTGATCAAACGCGTAGCGCGCTTGTCTCATTGCGCTTCTTTGCTTAATTAAAGTTAGTTTCGATTATATTTACTTCGCTTGGGTGAGTCAATTAGGGTTATTTTTAGTTAGTTTGGGTTGATTTTGGTTAGTTTGGGTTAGTTTGAGTTAGTTTGGGTTAATTTGGGATAGTGAAGAGACAAGCGCGCTACGCGCTCTTGTCTTTCTTCTTTGGTTAGTTTGGGTTAGTTTCGGGTAATTCGGGACAGTGAAGAGACAAGCGCGCGTAGCGCGCTTGTGTTTTTACTTTGGTTCATTAGGGTTAGAGAGGTAGAAAGTTACTCTAAGCCATGAATTTTTTTTCTAATGGATTTCCGCTCTTTTAATTTTTTTTCTTTTTGAAAATAAGATTGATGTATACAAAGAAAAATAATTGCACAGAAAAATTCTTTACCAAAATACTAGCATAACATATATTTTGTTTTGCTCGCAAATATTTGCTATTTCAGAAATTAATTATTTTTAATTTCATTATGAATCACAAAAAAATGTACAGAAACATCCTACACAACCTGAAACTATTTATTTTTAAAATTACCATATTCTAAATTAATACAATTAATAAGGTCTATAAAAGAATCTATATTATTTTTTTTGCAATTAGGTCTCCATAAATATTCACAAAGTCTATCTGCGAATTCATCTGGATTCGTTAACAAATTCAACACTGTGGTTAACTGTTTTGTGTTGATACCCATATTCTGATAACCTGTCATATGCTTTCCACATGTCCGAATGTATGACAGAACCTTTCTCCACATGTTGTTCCAGAATTGGAACCAATGTACTGGCATCTCTTTTATTTTCGGGGCAAACTACAAGTCGTAAGTCATCTGAATTGTTAGCAATCATGCCAAAAACCCAGTGACCTTCGACTATTGTCCCTCTATTGTATTTGCGTTTCCCGAATTTGGATTCATCAATCTAAAATGTATTATTATCTAGCTTAGTTCAACATTAAAACAGATTTTTATATAATTTTTTTTTAGCGTAACAATTGCATATACGGGTTTCTGCTATTTTTGAATTATATAGAAAAATTTTCATATAGTCACATTCTAGTGTCCTTAGTGATTGCAAATACACTGGCGGAGAATAGAAATCGTGCTTTTTATTTTTAATTTTTTTAAAGTAAACAAACTTACGGAACCTTGGAGTGAATAGGGATGCTGAGCGGCGTAAAAAACGCAAAACGCAAGTACGTAGTGGCTTAAACGAGACGAAACTAATCAAAGCTAACCTAAACTAACCAAAGCTAACCCAAACTAACTAAAGCTAACCCAAACTAACCAAAGCAAACCCAAGCTAACCGAAATTGTTTCGCCTAGGCTTGCGTGAAAAAGGCTTGCGCTTCGCGCAATCCGTTCTAAGCGCAAGTGCGTAGCGATTTAAATGAGACAAAGCTAACCGAAACTAACCAAAGCTAACCTAAACTAACCAAAGCTAACCTAAACTAACCAAAGCAAATCCAAACTAACCCAAGCTAGCCGAAATTGTTTCGCCTAGGCTTGCGCTTGTGCGTAGTGGCTTAAACGAAACGAGACTAACCCAAACTAACCAACGCTAACCCAAACTAACCTAAGCTAATCCAAACTAACTAAAGCTAACCCAAACTAACCAAAGGAAACCCAAACTAGTCAAGGCTAACCCAAGCTAACCGAAATTTTTTCGCCAAGGCTTGCGTGAAAAAAGGCCTTTCTTCGAGCAGTTGCATAGTGGCTTAAACGAGACGAAACTAACCAAAGCTAACCCAAACTAACCAAAGCTAATCTAAACTAACCCAAACTAACCGAAATTGAAGCCTTTCTTCACGAAAGTGCCTAGTGACTTAAACGAGACGAAACAAACCGAAAGTAACTAAAATTAACCCAATCTAATGTGAATGTAAATACAAAAAATAATATGTGGTAAGTATGTATGGTATTATTTTTTTATTTTTTCATACAAAAAAACGCAATTTCTCTTCTCCGCTAGTATATTTGCAATTCCTAAGGACTCTAGAATGTGCCTACATATTTTTTTTTTCATATAATCCAAAAATAGCAGAAAACCGTATAAGCAATAATTACCTTTTTTAGTTTTATCTCATACCTGTACAACTATGCCAGGCCCCCAATTTTCGGCAAGTTGGCTTGCATTTGAGTAAATGCGCTCGTTACCATCTCACGACAATATTTCATTCTTGCTGCAAGTATAGCCTTGGATATTCGTGATTCTTGAGAACTAGTAGCCAGAATAATCCTTTCGTACGATTCATCATGAGCAAAACCAAATAATAATCTAAAAGAGTTTTTTTTTTTATAGAAATATAAAAAATATAATCACAACATGGTTCATTTACCTTATTTCAATCTCTGGAGATAAATGACTATTTTCAAACCAAGTAATTTTTGCAACAGTAATATATGCAGAACATTTTGTTGATTTTGAACAGCGATAAATTCCAAGATCGCTGTCCGTACGATAATAATGAGACAAAATGTCTGGTTTGGTACCGTGTCCTTTACATTTAATTTTACAAAAAGGGCGTTTAGGTAATAAACCATATTGTACTGCAAATTCAAAAGCCTCATGGCGCGACCTCGGAAGGGAGGTTTCAAAAAATTGAGACATTTTCAACAGCAAAGATGTCAGATACTGACTTTTCAAATAAGAAACCACCTGCTAAACATGTTATGGTTACTGACAACCCTACTAATACGCAAACACACAGATACACTTGATATTAGTCGTTATAGGCAACAAATAATTATTATTGTTTTGCGCTATTTGAGTTAGTTCGGATCAGTTTTTCTCGTTAAAAAAATAGCACGGCGGCGGCGCGGCAACTCATTTCAGTCAAGCTTCGTTTAGCGGAAATCCGTTAGGAAGAAATTAATTTTATTTTTGACATTATAATACCTCTCTCAACACAGAACAATCAAAATTTTTCGCAAATACATCAAAGCTAAATTATCATATAAAAAAATCTAGTTTTCTGGAAAACAAAACATTTGCGAAGAAAAGGAAAATTATTTTTGTGCTAGTATTCTTGTGTAAAATCATCCTATAGAACGATATTTTTGTAGCTGATTTCCGCTATTCTAAACTACAAATAAAAACAAAATTTTTCATTAATTAGGCATTTTCGGATAAAACTAATAACACCTTTAATTAATAGGTTTTTCTGGACCGGCCTACGACAAAAAAAATAATGGGAAAATTATCCAAATATAGGTTTTAGCTAAATTATCATATAAAAAAAATCTAGTTTTCTGGAATTCAAAACATTTGCGGAGAAAAGGAAAATTATTTCTGTGCTAGTACTCTTGTGTAGAATCATCCTATAGAACGATATTTTTTGTAGTCGATTTCCGCTAAACGAAACTTGAGCCGACTTCTTTTTACAAAAACAATAAGTATTCTGTCCAACCTGTAGGAGTAAATATTTTTTCTCCGATTGACAGCAAATATTAATTTTGCAGGCACATATCAATCAGCAAAGTATTACTTTTCCTGTCCAGGCAGCAAAGTAAGTACTTTGCTGCCTAGGCAGCAAAGTGATTAGTCTCCATGGGAATAAAACGTTTGACATAAGTTGTCAAACTATAATTATTATGGACATATACATTTCCATAGCAACCAACCGTTCCAACAATTGCGATTTCTATCAAATTTTGTCTTAATTTATAACTACAGGAAAAATAAAAAGATTGTGGAAATTGGAATAATTTGCAAATATGCAATATACATATATCATTATAAACAATCGGAGAAAAAATTATATGTTCAACTCGGCAGCAAAGTAGATTGACTGCCTTAGCTGAATTCCTAGCCTCGCTACGCTCGGCTATGAACTATCAGTCGCGGCAGTCAATCTACTACTTTGCTGCCTAGTAAAACAAATAACTATTGCCAAAATCCCTTCAGAAATCGCAAAGTCCTTGCCGGAGCCGCAACTGTATACTGGTCACTCGTTTGCCTCACCTAATTGGTAAATGAAGGAGGAGACTTTTTAAGCCAAAAAAGTCACGGAGTTGAGAATCATCCACAGTTGCAGAAGGATATGTGGATGAATCCCTTTGCAATAAGGTAAAAACTGCAAAAATTTTACAATTCAAATCCTCGCCAAGAACAGAACAGCAAGAAGGCTTGCCTTCAATTTCTGCAATGCCAGACAACTTTGTAGGGAAAGTAATGGCTGTATTGTATCTTTAAATGGAGCCCCATCATCCTCTTTTGCTGGACCTACTAGCAATCGGCAAATTGACGATCCTGTCTTCTCTTCCATCTATTGTTAATTTAAGATATTGTTTTAACTGTAAAGTTAATTTTAATATTAAATTGTGATGATTTGTTAATAAATAACTAATTATAAAGTGTTGTCTATTTATTTAAATTGGATTTTTTACTAGTGCAAAAAAACGTACCTACAAGAAGTGTCACTTTTCGAACGAAAAATCCTAAAATAGTTATTTGTGCAACCAGTTGGGAAAAGCATTATTTTTCATAACTAGCGAATACGAAAAATTGTGTTTCCCAACGTGTTTCACACAATATTTTTTCTAATTTTGAATAGGAAGTTACTATTTAAATTCAAATTAAAAGTACTAAAATGGCCCATCCGAGTGTCCCTCCTAGATTCCTTTTAAATCGTCTAGTAAGTTCGGAGATGTTTATTTGTTACTTCGTTGCTATTGAAGCAAGTATTGCTTAGTGTCATGTTTTATTAGTTTAAACTGGCAAAAGAATTGAAAAATAATAATCGTTTTTCTTCTCGTAAATAATTCATTAAGTAGAAGAATACATATACTGCAATATCAGATTCAGAGAATGACGTACCGAGTTACATTGAGGAAGCGGCTCAATCTGCGTTATCTACAATTATTCCGAGAAGCAAGTATAATTTGGCCTATGCCAAATTTAGTTTCTGGTGTGAACACAAAAGGGTTATCCATTTGAACGAAAAAGTTTTGCTAGCGTATTTTCAAGAAAAATAGGAAATGAAGAATTCAACCTTGTGGAGCTTATATTTGATGTTAAGAACCGAATTGTGTCTAAAAAGAAATATTGACATTAAGAAGTATACAAATATACTGGCGTTTTTAAAACGTAATTCTGAAGGTTACCAGACTACAAAATCGCAAGTTTTAAGTAAAGAAAACATTTCCGATTTTATGAGAGAAGCTGCCGATGAGCAACATTTAATTACCAAGGTAGCATTAATCATTGGAGTTGCTGGAGCTTGCCGAAAATGTGAATTAACTTTTCTTCGCGTAGAAAATGTAGTATTTCAGGAGCAGTTTGCTAAACTGACAGTTCCCAACATAATGATGAAAGTATGTCGAGAATTTGTTATAACCGCTGGAGCTTTTGAAGGTATAAGTTTCATCGAAAATGGAAAGAAATACGTTAAATGTTAAGTATGACAGATTTTTTGTCAAAGATTCAAATGGGAAATGTGGAGTATAACCTGTAGGTATTAATACCTTTGGAAATATGCCGAAAATGATTGCCCAGTTTTTAAAGTTGCCAAATCCTTGTTTGTGTACCGGTCACTGTTTTCGACGGTCATCGAGTACTCTCCTCGCGGATTCTGGAGCCGATTTGTTGAGAATCAAACAGCATGGGGGATGGAAGTCTAATACAGTTGCCGAGGGTTATGTGGAGAATTTCATAACGAATAAACAGAAGATTACCACAAACATTCTTGGAGAAACTTCCATGAAAAATAATGCCACACAGAAAACTTCGTTGTCAGCCGGGGTCAATATCACTAATTGTTCGTTCGATGTGTGTTATTAATATCTATAATTAATATTTTTATTCACATGTAATAAAATTGAATAAAATAAAAAATCTTCATTAACAAGTGGTACATCAAATTTAATGAAAATAAAGAGGTAGTTCAGGTAGTTTAGTTTAAAAAAAATCTGTATGTTTCTTAATTAATGGCGAAATGTGCTTTTCATCGCCAGTTGCGAAATATTTTACTTTTCGTAACTAGTTACGAAAAGCAGGACGTTACAAAACGTCAAAGAGTTTTGAAAAGTGTCACTTTATATGTCAAAATTAGAAAAAAATTGTTGCTACATTTTTGAATGATTGTATAAAAATATTGTTTATTGTACATTCTTATTCACACAATAAAGCAGCAACGAATAAATACGGTGCTGCAATATTACCTTACCTAATTTTCAAAAAAGAAATTTCTTGAACAGTTTAGTTATGAAATCATAAAATAAATCCTTTTTTAAACAGCACTGCTGCTCTTTCAATCTGGTAATTGATTTACACCCTTTTCTCTTGTCTAGTATTTATAATAAAATTAGGGGTCCTATAAAGCACCGTGCAAACCAACAACACAACTATGTAATTTGACAGTGGAGTTATTAGTGCATGAAAATTTTACAATTGTGAAAATAACTGCAAACAGTGGTCTATATGGTCATATGGGCATATTTAAACACAATAGGTTCCCTGCCGGGCAATGATAAATGGTTTGTTCATTAAAATTTAATCATGTGCCCACAACGGTAAATAGCTTCTACGCAATTACTTATCGACGCAACGGATACTTCCGATTCTATGCGGGTATATTAAAATTGGCGCTTTGAGCTACGATTTATTAAAAATTTCGCGTTCGATGTCAGACAGTAAAACTTTTCGTTATGAACCAATCAACAAATTTGTCTATATTTAAGCCATTTAATGAAGCAATTTGAATCTCCGATTCTAAATTCTGGAATTGGAAATAAGTTAGGTACTGTCAAACTGTCGTTAAGTACTCATCAGTATTCATCAAATATAGCAACGTAAAATAATAAGTTACTTTTTCAGTTCGTAAAGTCATGTAGTCTGAGCAAACGCAGTGGACTCATCTTAAGGTAATAGTGCAAGATCCGGTATTAGAAATATAATATACCCTCATCTGTTATTAAACGGTAAAAAATACATCATAGTTTAAAATGGAGCAAAGTTGCGTAATTTAGTGCCCAGTATTTTGACATTTTGAAGTTTGAGATATCTCAAGTACTTCCGGAGATATCCGCGAAAAACCGAAATTTTCGTTTTTTGTTTTTTTTTCTGACGTTATTTTTGGAAATAACAAAAAATATTAACACTTTCTAGAGGCCCTTTTCAACGGTCTACCCTAGGATGTTGTCAGTTTTCTTAATCAACGTTTCGATTTCTCAGAACCATCATCAAGCCAATTTTTTTTAAATACAGACCTGTAGTTTTTATCAATTTTTTTGCATATTTAGGGGGTAATTTGGTAATATCCAACACCAGATACTTTTCAATTGTAGGCGGAGGTTTTTTTTAAATTTGAGATAACTGTTACTATTGTAATTTGTCTGAGGTATTCATTTTGTTAATAATATATACAAGTTAAAAATATCTGGCGATGGATTTTACGAAATTACCCCCTAAATATGCAATAAAAATTATAGGTCCGTATTTAAAAAAATTGACCTGATGATGGTTCTGAGAAATCGAAACGTTGAGTTAGAAAACTGACAACATCCTGGGATAGATCGTTAAAAAGTGCCTCTAGAAAGTGTAATTTTTTTGATATTTCCAAAAATATCGTGACAAAATATTAAAATCCAAATTCGAAATTTTCGGCAATTCTCGGATATCTCTGAAAGTACTTGAGATAACTGAAATATCAAAATGTCAAAATGCTGGGCACTAAATTGCGCAACTTTGCCCCAATTTAAACTTTGATGTATCTCTTACCGTTTACGAGATCCCAATAGTGAGAAGTGATTTTTTTCACCCTGTATAATATAAATTCTAATTAATTTTTGAAACATCTTCCCCGATTTGTTATTCAAAAAAAAAACGAGCATTAGCTGAAAGAATGTAAGTCAAGGAATTGAAGAAATAATATAGGTTGCTTACTTTCAGCACAACTATGAAGTTGCCAGGTATAAACAGGTGTGCAAGAGTTATTAACATACCCTCATCAGTTATTTAATCGATTTTTTTATGAAATGAAAGATTATTTTATTTCCTGACCAACGCAGTATTAGGTTGCCTTGGTAAAAGTTTGCCACATCCATGGTTGCCTAGATTTTAGATGTTCGGTTTTGACCGCGAGCGTGGAGAGTGACGGGGATCCAGAGAGGCTTATTGTCAGTAACGCCTACAAATAGCTGGTGATGGATTTTACCAAATTATCCCCTAAATATGCAAAAAAATTGATATAAACTACAGGTCGGTATTTAAAAAAGTTGCCTTGATGGTTCTGAGAAATCGAAACGTTGATTTAGAAAACTGACAACATCTCAGGGTAGGATGTTTAAAGTGTCTCTAGGAAGTGTTAATATTTTTTTTGATATTTCCAAAAATAACGTCTGAAAAAATTAAAAACCAAAATCGAAAATTTCGGTTTTTTGCGTATATCTCCGGAAGTACTCGAGATATCTCAAACTTCAAAAAGTCAATATCCTGGGCACTAAATTGCACAACTTTGACCCAATTTAAGCTTTGCCGTATTTTTTACCGTTTACTAGATCCCAATAGTGAAAAGCGAATTTGTTTCACCCTGTATAACGGCATCGGCACGCGATTTAGCTAGGCAACCCATTTGCGATTTATCAATCTATATATTATCTAATATATAATCTTTGTCATCGTCAAATAACAGATGAAGGTATATATTTCTAATACCGGATCTTAGAATATAAGCAAAATGTATGAATACAGCATCGCACATATCCCATTAAAAAATATATAATGGTGTGTGCTTAGGACCACAAGAGAGAAGTGAAAACTTCAACAAAGGGATATTAAAATCTAAATAAAATAAAGCAAAAATTCTCTTTGGGGAGCCGGGCATCGATTGCGATACCTCCTGCAACACTCTACCTCTGAACTACGGCCATTTCTTTCAAACGTGAATACAAGCATTCAGACCAGTATACTTTTCACTTCTACACTTTAACCAGGATCGATGCCATTTATTGGTATATTGTACTCGTAACCCCCTTTTATAATGTACGAAAGTTTGTGGGTTGGTTCAGATCGTTCGGTTTTACACTTTCCTTCAAAAATCCATTTTGCCGACATTTTCAGAATAGAGAAGCAATTAGAGCGATTTCTCCTTTAAATTCCTAACAAATTGTTCGTTCAATTTTTTCGATCGTCGGGACCTTTTTGGCTCTAGAATGATTCCTTTCACGAAAATATACATGTTCGAAAATACTCACCATTTTCGGAAGATTGTCAAAAGGAAAGTGTCCTGACAATTTCATCAAAATTAATTAATTTTTTCGACAATTATCGTATATCAAGATTTAAAAAGTCGCACAGAACTCGGAAACAGAAAATCGGATCACGAAAAACAAAATACCATCGCCACCACGCACCCCATCCCCTCTCCCCCCATCAGATACTGCCTATGACTTACGAAATCCACTCGCGCCGCTTTTAAGTGTTCACTGAATAAAATAAAATAAAGATGAATGATATTTGAATATTGCCAGATGAACTTTAAACCAGTATTTGAAAAACCAGTAAATCCTCTTCAAAGTAATATGCTTTTTTGTAAATTCAGTAGGAGGATGCTTCAACTTCGTCACTAAACACACCGTATGTCCTCCAAGCACCACCTCTATTGTGATGCCTCTTCTATATTCACCAGTTGCTTCATCATATTCAGGTGATAATACTCTGTAAAAAGCCTTGCCACAGTCATCATGCCTAGTGATGTTGGTAGCGAATATTTCCATCCAAATTTTGCTGGAAATTTCAGAAATTTTCGAAATACTCGGTCCTGAAAAAGCGAATATTCGCCTAAATCCGAATATTTCAAAAAAATTAAGGAAACTCGATGAAATATTCGCGCGAGGGTTTCACGATCTGTCAATCCGGCAACATCTTTCGATTGAAGAAATCAGTAGCGACCGAGAAATCCCCGTTCTCCGCTACGTTTCGGAATTCTATTTGTTAGCGCTGTTTATTTCCAATCTATATTAAGTAGTGAGATATGAGGTAAGGCTAAGTTTGTTTACCATTGCAGCAAAATGCCGAAGAATAAGTTACAAGTGTGGAAATATTTTACTGTTGTAACAACGAATAACAAAAAAGAGTTTAAGTGCATCTATTGTAACAACAATACCTGAATAAGTGCTAAAAATCGTTAAGTTATCAAACAATGAATTTATGTTTTTGAAGTGAAACTTCTTAACGCGCGCCGGGAGTAAAATTGGAAGGTCGCGAACACGGCGGGCGAACGTAGCGGGCGACAGACGATAAGTGACACGGCCTGGCGGAAGAAAAATATGAGCATATTGTTATTGGGATATCTTTGTTAGTTTACAAGATAAAAATATGGGATCTACTCTATTACCTTTTCAAGACATAAGCGAAGCTTTTATGAAGAATAGTTTTTTTTTTTCATTTAGGCCTTTTCTTTTTGTTCATTGAGTGATATATTTAAAAATAAACTACTTTTTAACCAAATCCGTTAAGATATGTATAAAGCTAGAGCGTATAATTATTGGGATATCTTTGTTAGTTTGCAGGATAAAAATATGAGGTTTGCTCTATTACCATGTCAAGACATATGAAGAATAGTATTTTTTCATTAGGCCTTCCCTTTTTGTTAATCGGCGGGCGAACGCAGAACGACAGACGATGAGCGACACGACTGGGCGGAAGAAAAGTATGAGAATATTGTTATTGGGATATATTTGTTAGTTTACATGATAAAAATATGGGATTTGCTCTATTAGCTTCGACGACAACTCGTTCTGACCTAGGCATCGGTACTTGCAAATTTTCTTAATTTAAATTTTAAATGTTTAATTTAACTTGATTCAGTTTTCTAATTTAAACTGAAAGTAACTAAATAAAATAAGAAGACAAGAAAGAGCGTGGAAACTGGATTCCATATTGGAAATCTCTGAAACTATTCTTAATTCTCTGCCGGCTCAGATGGGGTTCTATCAGTTCACTTTACAAGCATTTTTAATTTCACTTCTAGGTCCAAAAATCACCTGCAGACTTTCAAAGAAGAAAGCCTTTAGCTTTCCTCAGTTTTTTAGTGAAAATGTATCAGTATGAAATAAGAGAAAACTGGCATAGATGGACACGAACTTACCAAGCGTTAAATGAAACCGGTAGTGTCTGACAGGCAACATATGTAAGGCAAGCAGAGTTGCTATTTATTTTCATGAAAAAGTAGATTTAGGAAATTTTATTGAGTGGAAACTTAATTAGGTGCGTTCAGCAAATTTTTTCCTCGGTATTGAATGAAACTAAGATGCCACGTGTGATGCCTGAAGCTCAGCTATCGCACCTTCGGATAAATAAATAAGCTCTTTATTTCAGCTCACATTACACGTACGTATATGAAATGAAAGAACGTCAATCATTCACTTTATTCCTATTTTAAAGCTGTACAAAAGACCCTCAAACAGTATGGCTCCAAATTCACTAATAGCTCCCTAATGTCTAATTTAAATTTCATAATTAACTCAATACTCTTTATCTGGGTAGCGAGACAGTTGAAAAATCTTACACACATGTAATGGAGAGACTTTTCTGTAAGTGAGAGTCTATGTGCTATGTTGTAAAGTTTAATGTTCTCGTACTATAATGATGATCTATTTTTGCTTCAAAAAGGTATTTGTTTCCGAAGAAAACATCAGACATTCGTAAATGTATACTCCATATATGGTCATGATACCCATATTTTTAAAGACAGATCAACAACTCTGACTATATTCCATTTTTGGATTATCCTTATAAGCCTTTTTTGCACTACAAAATCAATTTGTCACATACTGTCCCTCCCCCAGAAAATAATACCATATTTAAGAACAGATTCAAAGTTTGCCAGGTACAAAATCCTTAAGGAACTTTCGTTCATATATCTCCTAACAATTCTAATATGGCATGACCAGTCAAGGTGTTCGTTTACATAAATACCTAAGAATTTTGCGTTTTCATTTACATCCAGACATCATTCTTCAATTCAATTTGCATGGGCTTCGGTATATTACATTGCTTTGTTCTGAACATTAGAACATTTTTTTTATCTTTGTTCAAAATCAGTCTATTTACACAAAATCAGCCGGTAACTATGTTAAAGAATTCTTCAGCATTTGTTGTCAATTCCTACAAAATTTTACTGCCAATAATTAGGTTTGTATCGGCAGCATATTTTACCATATTTTGACTGAATGAATTCATCAAGAGGTACAAATCATTTACAAATATAATGAACAGCACTTAGAATGGCTAGTCTTTCCCTCTTTTGACACTGTTACCATTTGTCTTCTGTTATTAATGTGGAACCTAAACAATTTTACGACATTACCCCTTATACCATATTTTTCAAATGTTTGTAGAAGTAAGCCTCTATCCAGGCAGTCGTATGCTTTGGATAAATCCAGTAGCATACCAAGGGCTATTTCACCATTAGCAAGATGTTCAAGATTGTTTTAATGAAATCAAAAATAGCTCTAAATTCACCCCTAATCCTACGTTAGAATCAGAAAAGGAGCCGTTTAAATTTATCAATTATATTCCGAAAATTACAGATAAAATTTAAAAAAAACTAAATAAATTTGGTTGTAAAACAATTCAGATTAATAAGAATAATCTAGAGAGAAGACTAATAAACAATAATGACAAAATTGACAAACAATCTAAATCTGGTGTTTACAAAATAAATTGTGTGGACTGTGAAGCTGTATACGTAAGACAAACTGGTCGAAACTTAAATATTAGGATTAAAGAACACAAAAAATCGATTTTACATAATATTAAAAACTCTGGCTTCCCAAAACATTGTATAACCATTTTATAGATACGAATAATGTTGAACTTCTACACACCGACACAAAAAGAAAACGGCTGAACCCAAGTCCTTAGAAATCCAAAAGACACAAAAAACAGACGTTCTAAATACGAACGACTAACTGACCTGCTCTTTCAACACCTGCGTAATTGACGGTGTAATAAAAACAAAATACCGACAGGCGGTTTAGTAGGGTATAACAATTTAGATTTTAGTATACAAGTACTCTTGATAAAGGCCTCATCAAGCCGAAACATATGTAGAGAAAAATATCTTATTAAATTATTTTGAAGCATCTAAAAGCAGTGTACTAATTATCCCTAGTATTATTATTCAACGATGTTTCGCAAGGATCCTAACGCAGAAACTATTCATTGTATCAAAAATAGCTGTTTGAGTTGATTTGCCCTTTATAAAACCATGCTGACAATGACCAAGTAAATTGCAGTAATTAACGAAAATAATTAATCTTGTTCTCATAGTATGTTCAAAAATTTTGGGAAAGGCTGGCAAAATACTTATAGGCCTATAATTGTCCAATATTTCAGGGTCCTCTTTTTTAAGACAAGGTTTAATTAGGGCTACTTTTAAATTCTCAGGCAAAATACCAAATTGAAAGGAGTTACCTATAATATAGCACAAAATATACTTGAGCTCAATAGCTGTTATTTTTATAATGCTGGTAGGTATTTCATCTATTCCGCTACTACTTTTGTGTTTTAAGTTTGGTGCCATCTTACAAATCTCCTAAGGTATAACAGGGTTTAAATATATTGAACATTAATTCTTGCTTATCCTGTCATTAAATAGAATTTTAATTGAGGCATTCAATAAATCAGGTATTACGGAAAGTATAAAATCATTGTACCTATTGGCAGTAGATTTGGGCTCTCCTTCCACTTCCATTAACGATTTTGTTCCTACACCATTAATATCATTCCAAATAGCCCACATGCACTTAGAATTATTGTCTGACTTATTTATTTGATACCCGTATTGTTTGGCCCGAGCACTCACCAACAAATTATCAAATTATTTTTTTCGTCAATATACATTTGTTTATATGTAGAATTCTGAGTGGACAGAGTAAGCAAAATATCTAATCTACGCTTACATTCTATAATATTTACATCTTTATACAAAGTTGACTGTTGTTTTTTCCCTACTAACTTTAGAGGAAAACTTTGGTTGAATAGTCTTTTAAAAATATTCATAAAAGAGTTCCATTGATTATTTACATCCTGTGCTTCACAATTATATACTTCCATCCAATTCTGTTTCTTTATACTACGCAGAAAATCACTCCTGTATTCCTATTTAAGAATGCGTTTATATTGCATATGATTTTTTTCGTAATTAAATTCAAAGTGATCTTCTGAGCCGTATGATCAGAAATAAAATTTTCAAATACCACTGCTTCAGTGTATTCAGCATTTGTAAATATATTATCTACACAACTGGCAGAGTTTTTTGTTGTTCTAGTATTTTCATGTACAGGGTTATCCATCCAGGACTAGACAAGGCGATTTTTTGACTTTCCCTGTACTTTTATAAAAAAAAAACTGAAATAGCCATCTTATGTAATTTTCTCCAGCGAATTCGGATATGTTCAGCAAAAAACAATTGAGCATCAAATAAAAGTGCTAGGGGTCACTTTGATATATTTTTAAATGGGATGCCATATTTTTAATGTGCTTATCTGATTTCTCATATAAATTTTGATCTAATATGATGGAGTTTTATTTAAAAACGCCTTTTTTCTTCAGTTTTAAATTCGGGAAATGTTCGTCTACCGTACAATTAATACCTGATACATGGATACCCGTTTCACCTGTTCAAGCTTTAAAGCGGCCGTCAGTCAGACCAAATAATCAACATTTCAAATTTCTATACTATATTTTTCACGAATTAGTTACAAATAATGGTAGTTTTTTGCAAATCCATTATTGTTTACGTATAAAAACAGTATGACATATTAGAAAAAATCTATAAACTAACTTAATAAGTTAATAACTTTAATCTCAATAATATAATTGTTCGATGTGTCCTCCATTATTTTCGAAACAAGACCGATGCCCCTTTTTTTATTCTCTCCAAGGAATCTCTTACAATATTTTGGTCCTGGTTAAGTCTATTAATTTCATTTATAATTTTTTGCTAAATATCCTCGAGGCTTCTGTTCGGTCGTTGATAAACTACATTTTTTAAATGACCCCATAAAAATTTATCCACTGGCGTGAGATCGGGGCTATTTGGTAGCCAATAAATTATTCCGTTACGGTCAGTCCACTGATTGTAATGCTCATTTAAGTATATTACCACTTCTCGAACTGCATGAGGCGGAGCCCATCCTGCTGCCAAATGATATTGTTGTAGACTTGCAGTGGCAATCTTTCCAAGAAATCCTCGATATCGTTTGGAAGAAACTGGAGGTATCTTTGGCCTCTTAAAGAGCCACGATAAAATAGTGGTCCAATGATTCGATCTCGTATTTTTCCGATATTGTAATTGACGCTTCGTCAGTCCATAGAATTTTATTATATAAATTATAATCTTCGTCTTGCTCTCTCATCAGCATTGAAGCAACAAATCGATTTCGAAGTTCTTTTTGATTTTGTGTTAAGTATTGAACGGGAAGGATGCAATATGGTTCTAGACCACATTTTTTTTAAAGTTCTGTGAACTGTTCCATAGCTTACTCTCCCGAGTCCTAGACCATACCTTACTTCTCGTATCGCTTGCGGAATAGAACCCTTTGGATTTATAGTAAAATATTGAACAATGCTTTCTTGGTTTATCTTTCAATGTCTTGCTTTCTTCCAATAGGGTCTTAATTCCGAGAATTGCAACTACTGAAATGTGTCTCTGGAAACTCTCAAAAAATGTTCTTTGTGTTTGTCGAGCATTCTCTCCACTTTTGTAATATAATTTTATTACACTTAGTCGTTCTTCTAAAGAATATTTCATTATTTGTAACTAACTCGCGAAAAATATAGTATAGAAATTTGAAAGTTGATTATTTGGTCTGACTGACGGCCGCTTTAAAGCAGGTTAAAGGTTGAACGGGTATTAATCGTACGGTAGACGAACATTTTCCGAATTTAAAACTGAAGAAAAAAGGCGTTTTTTAATTAAAAATCCATTATTTTAGATCAAAATTTATCTGAGAAATCGGATAAGCACATTAAAAATATGACATCCCAGTTAAAAAAATATCAAACCCTAGCACTTTTATTTGATGTTCAATTCTTTTTTGCTGAACATATCCGAATTCGTGGGAGAAAATTACATTAGATGGCTATTTCAGCTTTTTTATAAAAGTACAGGGAAAGTAAAAAAATCGCCTTGTCTAGTCCTCGTTGGATAACCCTGCAGTCTGAACTAAATTAAATGAATATATCTAAGATAATAGGTTTCTACTTATTTCATTCTCAATTAACATTTCGATGTTAAAGTCTCCTAATACAAATATTTGTTTACTTTCTCTGAAAACACTTATTAAAAAATGTTCAAGCTGTATCATAATGACGTTTACATCTCTTGACGGGGGTCTGTATATGAAGGTAATTATCAAATTACGTTTCGTAAAAGACCATTCTACCACTGCACATTCAAACACACCACTAACTGATAAACTGTTTAGTTTTATTCTTGCTTTACACAGTCCAATTTTACAGCATACAGCTGTACCTCCATGTTTTCTTTCCTCCCTGCAGAACATTGTACGCTAAACGAAAGTTGTTTATTGCGATCTTTCTTATTTATTCTTGGGATTTCCAATGTTCAGTAATACATACAATTTCACAATCCTCATGTAAACTGAGCATAGCATTGTAGCAGTTCGATTTTGCCCAGAGCAAACATTTTTAAAAGTTTTTTTCTAGAGGCGGCATATAAAATGCCGCCTCTAGAAAAATGATGCTGTATTTTTCACGCATCGGTTTATTAATTATAAATTTATTAATTCGATTTGCTTGTAAATGCCAGTCTCCTAATACAAATTAACCATATTTTAAGTATAGGTTAGCTATATATTTGTATTCTTAATCGTTGTGACCATTTATTTTAGTTGATAAGCTAGAGCGATGTACCTTATTATTAAAATAACTTGGCTTGATTTGCATTATATTACTGTAAACAGCCAGCGAATCGATTTATATTTTTAAGGAATTCTGTTAGCCTGCAAATACGTTACATTTGACTTATTGAACCATAATTTTATTTCAGTTTGAATATTCTATTACCTTTTGAGAACCCTAGGTTGATGTTTCGGAGATCGTTTTTGGACCTCTGCTTTAAATATATTTCTCGTTCGGCACGGCTGACTAGTTTTTGAGTGGTTCATGCAAATAATAGGAATGGGCTATTTATCGCGCGTTCGTTATTCTCGATTTAGATTTTTGAAGGTTTATCATTCCTGTTAAAGCATTTCCTAGCATGTCTGGAAGAATGTAATTTTAGCTCACTATTCGTGGCTTCCGCTGTCATTTATCATCATAATAAGCGATAATTAAGGCGTTTATTTTCTTAGAATTATTCCTTGTATCGAATCACTCGTCATGTTTTCAGCCCATCACTACTTGTGGCGCAGGATTTAATCTCGTAGGCGAATTGACGAACGGAGGGGACGGTCCTTTGCTAGTTTGACCGGAACGTAAGACGAACGCTTGCCAGGGCGGCTAGAAACTCCACGTTTTAAGTATTGTGATATAATACTACCCTTTTGATAAGGGATTTATCGTGTTGTTTCTGTTTGTGTTTTAACACGACCGATTTTTCGGGCTTTACAAGCTGTACTAGGTAAGCATTTTCTCTGGATTTCTTTTTCTGTGGCCTATGAAGCACGTGACCACCATGTTGCTAATTTTTTTTTTGTTTCCATTATTTATAGCGGCTTCCACGTTCGTCCCATAAGACCGAGACCGTCGAATCTCTCCTAATCCACCCTCAAGTCCGAGTTGTAGGTAAATATCGCTACGGTTTTGCCTAAATTAATGAAATTGATTGCTTATCTATGTTACCTTTTTTTTGTGCACATAACGCCATTTGCTTTTCCCATAGGTTATCTTATCTACGCCATTTTATCTGATCCAAATTTTTATTTTAATGTACCTTCAATTTTGATCTTATGGAGAAGTTTATATATTCTTTTTAGGAGTGATTCATACCTATCTTTTTATATTCAAGTTGTCTGAACCTTAATACATCTTTTATTTGCTTTATTGCATTGCAAGTCCATGTTTTTTGTCTGGGAAAATTTGTTTTATAAAGAAGATGTATTTATGCAAAGAGGGAGGGGGTCTATGATTTTTATTAAAGTAAGGGGGCTTCATTTAATGCGTACTGGATTATTTCAGGGGTTTTCTGGTGGGCCTGGAGTTCAATTGCAGAACTACCACTTTTTCTGGTGGGCAGAAGTTCAATTGCAGAACTACCACTTGTTCTGAAGGGCCAGAAGCAGGTCCACAACCTTTCCTCTGGAAGGCCAGAAGCGTCAGTGAAGGGCCTTAACTTGTGGTTCCCGCACTAGAGGCCATCGACAGAGTTCGACGACGGGATTTGTGTATAAGTTTTGTGTCTCATTGTTTCTCAGGTTTACTCTTCGTTTGCTTTTATTCATATAAATCAAACATTGAATTGAGGTAGCTCATTGATTTTAATTAATTTAATTTACATTTATTCACTGGTTTATCGGACCAGTTAATCTAATTGCTTTGAGTTGTTTTCTCATTTTAAAAGTCAAGCGCTGGCTGGATAACTTCATTCTTTTCAATCATTAGTCGGCAGATATAACCGCTCTGAATTTTATCTTTTTATCATATGAATCAAGCTAACCATAGTTTTAATCTAATCTGGTACTTTTATTAACTTCTCAATTTTTTTTTGATCTAATCATTGTGTCCGCTCATTGCGGTACATTATCACCATCAGTGCAGCTATTAGCGCACGCCTACCTAGTTGTAAGAAGCTTAGTCTACGTCAAGTGTTCACTTTGATAAGTAGTGTTTAGTGCATTTAGTGATAAGGCATATAGAACCGATGTTTTCCAACTGAATTGGTCTCTGTACGTAAAATCTTCATATTGTACTCTGTTTATTTTATTAATTACTTTAACAGTCATTTAACATTCTTTTGTCTATTCAACCACATTTTGATATAACCTTTTTCTACAGATAGATTGTTGCTGTGTTTTCAAAGAAAGGACTTAGTAACAAATATAGTGTTCACTAAATTTTAGATTGTGTTTTCTTGATAAAGATTAGTTGCTTATAATTGCGCCATTGTTTTCGTTTTTTTTGCTAGTTCGAAATTAGAAACCGGTTAATTTTATGAGCGAATCTAGCCACTCGGTACAACACCAGCCGAGCTTTTTCCATTTAGCTGGCTAGAATGGGTGGCGCTCAAACGACCCCACGACAGGGGCCGGGCTTTGTAACGCGACTCTCCGGGGCTAGGTTCATTTTTTTTAAATTAATTGGGAAAAAAAATATTTGGGTTTAATCAGGAAAAAAACGTGTTGCAGCTTTAATACGGTCAACTGCATTTCCCCGGGATTGGATATTTTGGTGGATAACACTTTTTAGATGCTTGTTGTTCCCTAAATATCTTGTACTAAAAAATCTGCCTGGTTTGAGGAATAATTGCTGTTGCTCTGGTATTGTGCAAGTCTCCGTTAATATACAGGACATTGAAAATCCCTTGTTGAATGCTGACAATCTTCAGATTTTAATCTTAGTTTTGAACAATTTGGACACTTTAATATTTCAGTGATGCAGTCTTTCGTCTGATGTTCTTCTCCACATTTCTGGCAGCACGGCTTTCCTCTACAATATTTTCCAACATGTCCAAATCCGGCGCAGTTAAAACATATTGCTATATTAATATGTTCCTGTATATGCACGACCATTAAATCAATAAATATCGTTTCTTTTTTAAGAAACCACTTAGCTATGTCATGAGGTGCTTGAAGGATCCAATTTTCTTTAAATTGGTTTCTGCATTTAGGTTTGGTTATTATCTTAATTTGTTCTGGTACCGAATAGTTCCTTCTCGGTAAGTCCTTTTCTTAATCTTGTTAGCATAAACATGGGTCTATGTTTTGCGCTTCTTTGATTTTGATGTAGTTTTTATCCTTTAGTGCCAGGTCGAAAGGGAATTTTTAGGATAAAACTGTAAATGCTTCTCTGTTTCGAAAATGTCGCGAAAATGAGCTTTTGATAGAAAATTAAAAAACCTTACAAGAAGGCACGTTACAAATGATGCCTTTTTACAGGGTGAGCTGTAGTTGAATTTTAATGTTTCGCTATTTCTACTTTTGACACTAACAATAGTTATTACATTACCCAGTCCATGTTGTCAGTCTCTGCAATATATTAATTTGAATATGCATCTACCTAACTGCCAAGTCATAAATATAATAGTTAACTATTGCAATAAATACGTATCATGCCAGTCTTCATTAAATTAAATTCAATTATTTTTTTTAGGTGAAGGTCGTTTTACAGCTTTTTATTACTGTCAATCAAACGCGAAAACAGTTGTCTTACAGAAATTTCATCTATTTACGGAATATATAGCAAGGTGGACGTTAGCCAACAAACAATAGACGAGGTAGTTCGGAAGCAACAATTGCATATTACGATTTCCTTTGTGCCTCTGTTTAAAGACAATGGGGGCCCCGGTGTGAGAAATGATAAATCGTTTATGCATTCAAGCCGAATCACGGGCTTTGCGTCGGTATTTGGCAGCGAATGCCCGACTTTTCTTAACGCCACCTTAAATTTTGCGGCCTGATAGCTTCGAGTTATAACACTTGTGATGTTTTAAAATTGCGCCTCTGAGTTTTAATGTCATGTTGGAATAGTTAAAATAAATTCGGGAGGTATACTTTCAATAAAGGCATTTCAATCGACTGGCTTTTCTATTAATTATCGATATCTGATAAGTACAGATAATGAAATTGTTATATACTGCTGGATAATTCAAACGAACCAAGCTAATTTTTAGATTAATATTGGAGTAAAATGTTTCACGAATGAATTGATATCGATGCACAATTTGCAGACTTTAAAAATAATTTAATTCTGAACACGCGTAATTGGTCGGATTGTTTTAGTATAAATCATCTTATCATTTAAAATAAGTTTTCATATGAGTTTTTAAATCTCCAATTTGTAAAGAAACAACTACTCTCTTCAATTTTTAATATCCTCCTTTGTTTAAAAAAAAATAGTTTTTTTTCTAAAACCCTGTGCATTTCAGTTTTAT